>WURT03056866.1:0-14012 GCA_009936505.3 Holothuria glaberrima | reverse complement strand
GAAAGTTTCACCAAAATGCATAGATTTAGTTCCTCTTTCACATATGAAAAGTAAATTTTTGCTTGAACCCTTCTTTTTTAGGAATAGCCCTACAGTTCTATGTACAGTTGATGACTACACTTTGATTGACATTCATTCAAACAATAAAGCTTCACTCCGGTTGATCAACGATAACTTGCACAGTCAATTGTGTTCCCAATTAATACTTATGTAATTATATTATATATTATTTTATTAAATTACCTTGAGTAAATAAAACTCAGTGCAGGCTAGGTACTGTGCTTCTGTACTAGTCAGGTGTTTTTTTTTTTTTTGCTTAAATTGGAGAGAGGGCTAAAAGGAAACTTAGTAAGGACAATTTCACTATATGGGGTGAGATAAGAGAGCCTTTAAGTGAAAGTCTTACACGGATGCTTTTATTAGTAATTACAATCATAGTTTGGATAAACCATTCATGAAATAAAATGAAATCTATATAGATCATTATTGTTGTATTTAAAAGTATCTTCCTCGATGCAAAATACTCTCAATCGTTAATCTATGACATTCAGTTTCTTTTAAGGCTGGCAAAAGTCCCCGGCCTGTAAAAAGAAAATAAAAATAAAAAAGGCCCCGGGCTCATTCATAACCAGTCGTTTATTGTGATGTGTGAGTTAATTGTAAGGCATTGTGAAAATCGTTCAAAGGTGGTGTTTTTAAATGTCTTTCTATGTTCCTTTTTTGTCTTGTTGCATTTATCGTGCATGTATCCTTGGGCTATGCTGTGATTAACAGAAGTAGTGAAAGAGCCTACGTAAGGTAGGTTACAAATGTAACAGTCCAACGACTAACACACTTTCTCTAGGGGTTTAGAGTGAGCAAAAAGGGAAATCTTCTGACAGAGAACAAGACCTGTCTAAATAGAAGCCAGAATGGGGGAGTTTCTGTACATAATAACATAAAAAATTGCAACGGAAGGGTAAAGCAAATAGCGTCATTTATATCAAACAATCCTCTGCCCCGAAGCGGCAAATGCACCTCGTCTGTAATTAATGGAAGCTACAAAACAACCGTGAACAACAACTATGACGTTAGGACACGTTTGATAGTAATCTTTGACCAAATCATCAAAATGAAGCCTTAGACCTCATTCTGTTGAATACAAGTCAATCTTTTCTACGCCTAGGGTAATCAAGTATTTTTAATCTTCAAACATTGGGCTATTCATGTAGCAAATGAATGAATGCGAAGGCGGGAATTCCCTGTTTAGTTGTGATATTAGCCCTGTGAGCGAACATTTTGCCATAGCAACAGTTATCAACAAAACTCCCTGCTATTAAATGTAAGCTGTTTTTTCGGCCAAGTTAAAGATTGTATTTGTGAAAGTAACTATTTTATCTACAGATTTCTGGATAACCTCTTTTTTTCTGATAAATGCATAAAAGTGTCGGGTACCGGAAAAAAGTGGCACATGATAAACAATGTGATGAATAAACATCGAACGATTATTCAAATTAGGGGTCGCGACTCTAGTAAGGGTGGCAAAAGTATGTCGTAAGGTCGCCACAAAAATCTGAAGAAAAGAAAAGTAGTTGTTTACATTTAACCCCTCTCAAAGGTCTGCCAGATGGGGAAGGGTGGCCAAGAATGACTAGTGGTAAAAGTTGGGGTCACTGAGTAAAAAAGTTTGAATACTACTACTCCAGATGGTTGTCAAATCTTTTGAGTGGAGACATAGACAAACAGACGTATTTCCTTTGCGGTCAGGGGGGGGGGGGGACTGAGAGGTTCATTTTTGTAAGAGAAAAGCCTTTATTACACGAGAAAATTGTCCAAGTTTTTCAAAAAAATCTGTAGGGAAAAGGGGTTTTGCTCGAACTTTAAGGGTGTGCAAACTCTAGCCCTCGTTCGTTCGCCTGAGTGGAGTGCTCATATTGAGTGACTGTTGAAAGCAGAGATCCAGGTCCGTAGCCAGACGAGGTAGCAAGAGGGAGGGGAAAGATAGCTATATCGTGGGGTGAAATATTTTAAGGAGTGAGGTATACTAAAAATGCATTAAAGTTATAGTAATTTTTAATATCTAGGGGGCAAAAAAATTTTTAGGCCCCATTGGCTACGGACCTGGAATGACCGCCCTGTCTGCTCTTTGTAGGGTTTGACAAATGAATGTTCAGTGCGAGTGTTGAAGGAGGTGGAAGGTCCTTACTTGAGAAATTGAAGTAAAACACTTTACTGGATACGAATCTGTGTTATATGGCAATAAAGAGAAGCAGACAAACTTCACCCGAAAAGGTCTGGGCCGAGAAAGCTCCAATTAGATCTGCGTCTCGTCAAAACGACCCAGTGGCGACAAATTAGGACTAACGATTGGGTAGACGGGTAAAGGCTCGTGGAAAGAAGCAGTGGTGAGGGTACGTGGGGTAGAGCATGCCCAAAATCGATTTTAGAAAATTTTCGATAATTAACCGAAAAGAAGTTTGAGTTATAGGATTATGCAGGGGGCCCGGGTGAAGTGTGTTTTCGACTGAGTGATGGATCTATTTAAATCAGTTTCTACCACAAATCGCAAACTATCAAAATTTTCGTAAATCCTTCGCTGACTACCAACCTTTTCGTGTTAGCCTTCAGTTCTAATTTTTCTCTTAATACACCCCAAACGCATTTGTTGAAAGGTACGGGTAAGGGTTTAACAACAATTATAATGCTAGATTTCTGCGAGCTTCGTGCGCAAATGTCTCAGTTTACGTTCCATGCCTGATGAGCAGTATTAGGACGATAATACACAGAAAATTTCTAGGGAAAACTCTTTCCCTAAAAAATTAAGTACAATATCAGGCTTGCAATAAGGGGCGATTATGTGGCAATCTTATATTATGGGCAACATTTGTAGAGTGATGTACGCATGATCTGAAGTATATAACTCATCACACAAAGTTATAATATTATATGATATGATATGATATATGATATGATATATGATATAATATTATATATTACGGACGTAGGCTCTACAAGCCTCTATACATACAACTAACGTGTAGCACAATCGGGATTCAGAGAAAATCACTCGTGTGAAACGGCTTTACTTAAACTAGTGAACAATTGGATGGATGCCATTGATAAAGGGCATTTCGTAGGTTCTGTGTTTTTAGATCTACGCATGCAAGGAATTTGATTTGGTAAATCACGAAATTTTGATAGAAAGGTTAAAAATTTATGGATTTTCAAGTAATGCTGTCCAATGGTTTACGTCATATTTAACCGAAAGAAGGCAAACTACATACGTATAAGGAGTTTACTCATCCCCGGGTAGAATCACGCGCGGTGTTCCACAAGGCTCTATTTTAGGCCCCCTCCTTTTTCTAATTTACATTAATAACATGGATATTTGCCTTCAACATTGCTCTGCTGATATGTATGCGGACGACACTACTTTCCATATCAATGCAAAATCATTTGTTGAACTGAATCAGAAGTTGGAAGAAGACATGAAATGTATAAGCTCTTGGTGTAAAAATAATAGAATGGTTATCAATACAAGTAAAACCAAAGCCATGTTGAACGGGTCAAGGCAAAAACTGTCCTCCCTGAAAAATGACAAAGAATTATCCGTGGTTGTTAACGCTGCTACTCTCCAAAATGTATATTGTGAAAAACTATTAGGAATAATGATTGATAACCACCTGACTTGGAATGACCATATTAACCACATTTGTAGTGTTACGGTATTAGTAATAGATTGCCTTACTTAGACGCTTTAAGCCTTATACTGATATCAGCACTCAAATTCTTTTCTACAATGGTTACGTCCTCCCGATTTTTGATGTTTGGGAACTTCTAATGTTGGTAATATTTCACGTCTACATCGCCTGCAAAAATGGCAGCTCGCATAATTTTTAATGCCTCTTTTGAAAACAGATTAAGTGATCTTTTGAAAGTCCTCAGCTGGAAGTCTATAGATGTTTTATTACGATCAAAACGATTATGTATGGTATACAAAGCTTTGAATGGTCTAACTCCACAATACATTACTGATATGTTTAGGTTTTCCGATGAGGTACATCAACGAACCCTCGGTACAACGTCAAGTAACAATATATTTTTAACAGGTGGAAGAACTGATTACCATAACAAAAAATTATCATTCATTGCAGCCAAAGAGTGGAATTAACTACTACATGAGTGCAAAAGTGCTATGTCTTTCCCCGTTTTTAAACGTTTGTTGAAATCTGTGCAATAATTAGTTCTGCTTTCTTTCTTTTAAGTGGATATTTTACTGATGTTACTGTTTTTAGTTAATTTTTGAATTTACATGCCTGTGGAATTTCTTTTATGAATCTTAGACCGTATGTATTTTCAATTTTAATGTTCATTTATGTTTTTGTGCTTAGTATTTTTCTTTATCTCTGCTCTATCTCTGCTTTATCTTGCTTTGAGCCTATTCTTAATTCTTAAGTGTTTTATGTATTTTGTACCCTGTGGGGTACTCATGAATGTTTTTATGAATCTTAGTCCGTATGTATATACCATCTTAATGTCCCTTTTTAGTGATGTTTTATGCTTTTATGTGATTTTTATCTACGCTTTCAACTTGTTTTGAGTAAATGTTTGTTTATTTATTTTTTTAATTTCCTATGTTTTTCCTTTACCTAATCTTACCTTTCTTATTGTGTCTAATTATTTGATATTTTAAGGGCCTCGGGGGAGATAAGCTTTTTAGATAACCGAGTTTACCCTTTAGAATGTTTAAATAAAATAAAATAAATAAATATATCCGCACCAAACATAAGAACACTGTAACAAACTGAATCTCAACAGACCATCATATAAATGGAGGGTAGCCAGCCAGCTTCAAAGTCAAATTTCATATCTAAATTTTCCCAAAATTTATCAAGTCTTCTTTCATAAGTAGCAACAGAGTCAGCTTCCAAAACTTTAGCTGGAAGACTATTCCAAAAATCAATTAACTCTTTTTCTAAGGGCAAATTTCTTCACATCTGACTGGCAGTATTGTTTTATGAGCTTTAAACAGTGGCCTCTTGAAATATCCCTCCTAGTACTGAAATTCAGCACGTTAAAAGTAACATTACTGTCATGTATACCACGAACAATTTGAAAAACTTCAATCATATCTCCCCTAAGCCTTCTTTATCTAAGAGTAGGCAGATTCAATTGACGCGACCTTTTTCGATATGAACTTTGGAAATAAATACACTGGGGGATCTGTAAAGTTATCTAACCCCTCTCATACCCCACCGTGACCCCGGATCTTTATAAGTTCATAGTAGCCTGAGCAAAGAAAACCTGCGCACACATAATGGCGGTGCTTGTGAGTGTACGTGTCCGGGTGGCAATAGTTTGTACACATCTTGCCCATATGAATCCTACATACATCTCAAACTTTGTGAGCCGATGCGTCACACCATGTCCAAGTATTCTTCTTTTTGATGAAAGTCAAAGATCATCTGAGATATCCAAAGGTAATGTATTAACTTTCGTAAACGCAACCATAGAAGGTAGAGAAAGGCCCTAACAACTTCCAGCAAGAACAAATCAATTTGCAAGGGAATGTTCCGTACTAAGGAGACAAAGCCCATTGCTGTTAAAAGTCAAATGTCATCTGAGGTCACTTGTGGTCAAACTATGAAAAACCTGCAAACATGTTTTGAAAAATTTTAAGAATATTCTTTTAGTATGTGTACAGAATCCTCAATAAAGCTTTTGCATTCAGGTATAACGTACATAAATTCCAAAGGAGTTCCGAATTGTTAATAAATTTAATTTTGAGTTAGTCAAGGGCGTAGGAAGCGGGAGGCGCCAGCCCCCAAGCGAAAATTGTGGGGGGGGGGGTGGAAGTAGGCTTTAGCCCCCCACTTTCCAAGTACCAAAACCCCTTGTCTCCTCTGTAAGAAATGTAAAAAATTTGCAGTAATTTACCTTAGAATTTGTCCAAAAATGATGCACTGACCAAATTGCATCCAAGGACCCTCAAAGATCAAAAATTTTTCTAAAGGACTAAGAAATGGCAAATATTTGCAGTAATTTACTTTAGAATTTATCCAAAATGATGCACCAAATTGCATCTACGGACCCTCAAATATCCAAACAATTTTCAAAGGGGAAGGGGCACCCCCTCCCCAGGACGGCGATCTCAAACAAGGTTCAGCCCCCGTCTTGAACAGCTTCCTACGCCTATGGAGTGAGTATACCCTGGTACACTAGTTCAGGAATGGCTCATATCAATCATGTGACAATATTTTTGTCGCTTATTTCTTAAATTTATGCAAAATAACTCCTTGGTTTACCTTTAATATTCAATGATTTTATCAGGAAACATCACAAAAAATACTTGTGAGAGAAATAAGAGATCTGTAAGATTTAGCAAATTTTTGAAAGTAAACTTGGGGCGACTGCCATCTCCCTTTAAGGGGGAAAATTGAGACTACACTAGGAAGTTGATTATGCAAAACTTTTCACAATTTGTACTAGTTGAAAAAACAGTCACACAATACTTGCTTTCACTGATACCCCATTCAGGGACTTATTCCAAAATCCCTTGTGCAACATTTAGACATCCAAAAAATTGAAACACACTTGCCAAATATGTTTATCCATGTATACCACATGGCATTGTATTAGTAACCCGACATGCTGGACTAAAGACAGGTAGACACTGCAACCACCCAACTTGGTAGGTGCAGTATGTGCCGGCCTTAAGATAGCAGGCCCATTACAGCAACACTCATTAAATCAAAGAATACTAGGATTCGAAAATCATAAGATGTTTATTTTTAATGACATCTGATTCAGGACTTAATAAACAAGTTTCTCATGCAACATTAACACCTAAAATGGGATGGGACACTTAACAAAAGTATTATGCACTTATCAATTGAATGATGCACCCTGCTACCCCCCCCCCCCCCCGGCATTGTCAGACAAATGTGGTTCATTGACCAATGACAGCGTAATGCACATGTCTGTCATTGAGCCACTATTGTCTGCCACTAGCATGGCTGACGTGTGAGTCACATTACCTCGATTGTCAGTCACTGTTGTGACCAAGGGGTGGATCATTGTGAGTCAATTGCAGAGTTGTAACCAAGTCAACTACACTCATTTTAGCGACTCGAGTCAAATCATGGCTGGAGTCACTGTGTTATTTCAATGGGAGAAAATTGGCCAGAATTTTTCAAGTCAGGCAATTTTGCAAGTTGTGACTGGAGTCACGACTTGATTAAAACTCTGGTCAATTGTTACACTTTGTACAGGAATGCCAGTGTCATTCTCATTTTTTCAGTCCATATATAGTGACCCACAAGTCAGTCAAATTTTCAAATTGTGCATCAATTTTGAGACAGAAGTGTCAGTTATTTTACATTAAATTGTCAGTCATAAAAGTAACTGAGGTGTACATCATTGTACACATTTTGTCAACACTGTTGTGGACAATGACTGACCATGTCCATGGGGTAGTTGGGTGTGTCACTAAATTGATAAGTGCATTTATCCAACTGAGATCAGGATAATTTCAGATATTGAGAACATATCTGAGGTTATCTAACCACTATTAAATGAATTTTCGCTCCCCTAAAAGTCTGTATGGTATAACTCGTATGTTTGTATCCCTGACAACGGTTTGTCAAAAAATCACAAAATATATGAAGAAACATAATATTAATGTCGGGATACACTTCACAAATTAGTTACCTATTTAATTTTTCTAGAATATAAACTCACAAAAGCAAGCCAGAAATCAAAAATAATGTAAAAAAGCAAAGAAAAAAAATAAGGAAAAAATGCAGTACTGCAAACTCATTCATGCACTTTAGCAAACAATGCCTTTCATGCAATTATTCTCGAATTCTTATATTTCATGGTCGAAACAAACAATGAACTAAATTCAGGTTACCTTTTCGAACAGTTCAATACTTCCTTTTAAGAAATGAAAAAATTTCCAAGAGAAAGAGATTATGCTTCACTACTGATAATATTGGCATTTCTATTATTTCTGCATGAATGAGTGTAGGTGGTGGGAAATTTAAGGGGTGCTCACGTTTACCTAGCCTGCTTAGCTGATCCACATCTCTTACAACAACAAGATTCCTAACTGTAAATTCTACTTTATACTGAGATGAAAGTAAGCATACTGCTATTCTGCATTTTTCAAGAAGAACCTTTAGCTGCAAGACTACTACTCGCATCATTTTCAGTTTCTAACAAAGACTTCTAATCAATTGTAACCTTTACAACTACCTTGAATTCTGAAAAACTTTAATCCTTTACGGCTACCTCAATTCATTCTTAATGTGGTAACTTAAACCAAGTGCTATGGATTTCTAAAGTTGCCCTAAAAATTTGTTTAGCAATTAAGTTGTGGCATGAAAACACGATTAAATTCCTGAGAAGGGAGAACTAGTAGGGAAATTTTTTTAGAAGTACCAAAGAAGTAGGTGAGGCAGAGGGAAGTTCAGTCTTTAGACTCACGTGATGCAAATATTATAATCAAGTCTTGTACCATTTCTTACAGGGTGACAGCATTCTCAAGAACAACTTACATTAATAAGAATGTATAATAGCTTACAATCTTGCAATTGTGCCAATGCAACATGGCAGCCTTGAATATTGTGTGTGCAATGCTTGTAATAAAAAGATAACATGCATTCTATAGCAATCAGTAATCAAACAACCTCCTTTCAACTATGGAAAATTCCCATCTTGGCCAATTTTCACCCAGACAATTCCCAACCATACCAATTCAAACTTTTTAGGGGGCAGGGATTTGTCTGAGGGGTAATTGTAATAGCCAGAACTTGTCCAGGGTGGAAATAGTTGGGAGAGGAGGGGGGAGGTTGTCCAGGTTCTACACCAATCCAAAGAATTATACCATAACGAACCAATACATCTTAAATTAGCAGAAGTTAAAAGGACTGTTAATCAAAAGGTTGTCTCTTTTCATGATAATGCAAGTCAAACTTGATCGATTTTGTACAGAGTTCTGCTGTAGAGGGTTGGGTTTAACTGTTGAGCACAAGTCTGCTAAAATTCATTTGGGAGGAAAGGGCACGACTGTTCACCGCAGGAAAAACCTGGTCACTGTCACTATATGTCATGCACTTCAAATTGAATCCAGACTTTTGACTTCGTCTAATGACTGTAAGCATAATGATATCTCTCCACCAACTGTTTACTCCTGCTGGCAGACACAAGTTAGCACGACTAAGTATCCTTTTTTTTTCAAACTTTTCGTTGCAGTCTTGTTCACCGACGCAAACTTTAAATGAGAGTCACAGGGTTCTTAACTGATGATGAATTCTCTGTGTTTTGATGCCATTCATCGCATCAAACAGTCCGGAAAAAAAAATCTCCATGGACTGCTGGGACAGATTTCACGTCTCCATGGAAACAGTCTCTTGCCCTGGCTCTGTGGCCTCCTCCCTAACCTGCTATGATGTTATTACGGTTGTGCTTTACCACCCATTCTGCTACATAGTGAGTTCCTGTCAATGAAAACATTTTAATGCATATAAATACTGCAGTAACCTGGTAATGAAACTGGCTATCCACAGGAAAACATAATGTTCAAAACAGCTCTTGATCAATAAAAGTATTTTTTGTATGGGTTACTGTATTAATTCACTGCACCCTCAGGGCTTGACATAAGCATTACAAAGGTTATAGCAATAATGTCCATTGATCTAGAGGCCTTACAATGGAACAAATTTAATGTGTATGTTGATGAAGAAGAAATGACATTAAACTACTTAAAAATGAGCAGGAGCCCAAAGTATAACTTACCATGATTGCATTCACGATATCGTTATTATTATTTTTAAGGGCTTTTGCTGCTTTTCCTCTCGAAACATTTGCTTGCTGCTTCACAATTTCAATATCTTTATCCTCCAAACCAGTGTCATCAACCTGAGAATAAGAATAAAAAATAAAAATAAAAAATTTAAAAACAAATTAAAAATAGAAACACACGTTCAGCTTTGAATAATCCATTCAAACAATCCATTGTTTGGACAAATAAATAACCTGCTTAATAAACAATACATTTAACATATAATCCAACAGTTTCCAACAAATAATCCTTTTCCAAGAAAAATTCCTTTTAAGCTATGTACTACCAATAATTCAGAGTATCGACCTCCATCTACTTGGATGTAATTAAGCAGTGTCCAGTCATGGTAAAAAACTTTGATTTTGTTGCATTTTAAATGTGAAATGGTTTCCATATGCTTTCAGTTTCTGATAAAGTATTTGGTAAAACTTGAAGTTGGAAAACTTCATTTTCTTCAGTCGCATTGTAAATCTCTCTTTCAGGAAGACATTTCAACTGAACAAATGAGCATTTCTGATGCTGTTGTAAGACACAAACAGGGACAAATGACTTACAACTTGCACTGATATGAAAAAAGGAAACAATTTCCCATTTTTGATTCCCCAGAAGAGTAACCTATGAAGCTGTTTGCCACTGATCATTGCACTCTGGGAAGCACTATGACTGGAGTGGAATACAGCAAAACCTCATTCATTGGAACAAATCACCTGCAAAGAGGTCACTCATGTGAATGATGATTCAGAAACTATAGGATCTGATATCATTTCGGTCCACATATAACTTTTGGGTAGGGGGTGGAGAAAGGGGTAGGGGAGAGGGAAACTGTGATAAGGGTAGATATGTAAGGGGAGGGCTGCAAGAGGAGACCGGGACTTGAGATTTGATCCATTTTTTGTCTGGTGGCTACAATCTGAAAAGATTCCTGACAGTTAGTTGACTTAAAAGTTTTGCCTCTTGCCTACTTTTTTTTTGGGGGGGGGGGGGGGGGAATTGCAAGAACACCCAAAAAAATGCAGAACTGAGCAATAAATTCATTGACATTCTCAGTGGAAACCAATAACCACTCATCTGTAACAGCTCAAGGACAGACCGATTTCCAGAAAATCCCTAATAACAAAGTTTTGATTCATTATCTCTAAATCTTAATCAACAAACAGTATTACTTGGGATGTAGTATGGTAATTGCTTTTCAATTTCTAATCCATTCTGAAAATAATGTATAAGTAGATACTGCCTTATAAAATAATTTCACAAAGAATTAACATGGGTTCACTAATTGCTCCTTACTGTGCTTGCCATAGTTGAGAGCATGAAATAAATTTTAAAAAGAAACTCTATGACTTCATCTTTTTCACCAAAATGAGACAATTAATGAGCCTTCTGTGGGTGTCCAGGGATATCAAATTAGTCTAAATTCATCTGGTGTGGGTGGAAAGGGATCATGCAAGACATGTTTTAGAAGCCTTTTTTCCCATCAAGGGCCTTCTTGATCACAACATCACTTATGGGCCACTGACACAATATGAGTCTAGGGAGCATGGGACCTTCATTTCAGATGGTTTGATCTAGGCACCCATGGGCAAGTCCTAGGAAAACACCCCAATTGAAGAATAGGGGAAGAAGCACCTGGAAGCTGCACAGTACTTACAAAAATGTGAGAATTGCATGAAGCATTATACAAGCTTTATAAGGCGTTGGATGTGGGAGACCTGAAACCTCACATCAGCGTCGGACTGATCATTGGCATTCTGTATCGGCTGATATTACCCATTTTCATCCTGTATCGGTAGCTGTAGAATTTACCTAAAATACCGATACTGACTTACCGATATTTCTCATCCTATACTTCATAAAAATTTATGTTACATTATTAAAGTATGCTTGACTGTAGGTTCTTCTTTTGACTGATGAAAAAGATGTGTTTGCACCGGTACAAAAACAAGAACCTGGTGTATGCTACATATTGCCAAACTTTCCTTGATACTGATACTCGATCGGTATCTGACAATATTGAGAACTGAAATATCGGTATCGGTAATATTGGCTTCTTGCCATACTGGTACAACACTATCACAGATACCACAATTTGACTGTTTCTCTTAATATGACTCAGCTCAAACTAATGGCAGGTTGATTTGATAGTGTATAAAGAAAACAATGATTATGAGGTAACACAGCATTCGAAGATGCAAGTTTTCCTTCTCGCTATGGTATGAGGGTATCCACTTTTTAGGTTTTCAACTCACTCACAGGGAGGGGTTCTAACTGCTGCAATTCACCAGAACTAACACAATGCCCACAAAAATATTTCATACAAACCAGTGTTAGCACTAGGCTGCAGAATTAAGGAGAGAATTTCCCTCCTTCAAAAGAAATTTCAGGAGGGATTTTCATTTTTAAAGGAGGGATTTTGTTGATTTGTGGTTTCACCTGAACAAATTGGCAAGTATTAAAATGGCTGTGCGAATTTCCCTCATAGAAATATAAACTTTGCAGGATTTCAGGAGCCAGGTGTAGGAATAGCGCAATTGTGCACCTGAGTGCGATCACTGCTACAAACTTTCCTACAGACAGTTAGATGAGGTTTTATGGCTCAGTTTGTGACCACATGCTTCAGTATACTCCTGCTTAATGACATTAACGCTGTGACGGTTAGTCCAAAACCAGAAACTGGTTTCTGCGGCCACTAAAACTGCTTTTTAAATCAAACCCGTTTTAAAAAAAATATATTGACCTTGCATACGTACTGCATACAAGGTCTAGCCATGTTTAGGAAATTTCTGGATGTTTTATAAAAGTTACTATCGACAAATTCCCATACATTTGTTTTAAAAGGACTAGCAAACTTACTGGCCAAATAAGGGTGAAATGTGTGGAAAAATGTAATTTTGAAACGGAAATCAAACCACTATTAGTTATAGACCGTTTTTTTTTCAACAACCAGTTTTTTAGTTGTGCGAAAATTTCAAAACCGAATCAAAACAAAACTGGTTTTAACCGGTTCTAAAATCAAAACTGGTTTTGTGAACAGCCTTAAATGACATGAAACCCTTCTTTTATGTTGAGTTGCACTATGACACTACTAATTAGGGTTTTGAACTTGCTTAACGCACACAAACACAATGTATAACACATTAGGCATATTCTTGGGTCAAGAGTAATACTTGTTGCATATTTAAGTCAAATATCCAGATAACAGAGCTGCCAACCTTGCATAATGAAAAAGAGGAACACCACTTCACGGCGCTAGGAGCACTAAATCGTTTTCCGAGGCAGAGGTTACTTAGCCTAAGCATAAACCTACAGGAGGGACCAAACACCAGGGGACCCCATCCCCATCTCAGTAGCATTCTATCATCCAAGGAGTTCCAAAAATAATTTTCTGTTATGCATTAAGCAAAAAAAAAAAAAAAAAAAAAACCTGAACCTAGGTCTAGCCTATAGGCCCCTATACGTTAAGCAGCGCTTTTCAAAACTGAGTCCATTTCTCCCAACTGTCAAGTGGCCAGGGCCTGCTTTTTCAAACTATGGCACACAGCACAGATTCTGTTAGGCTATAGCCTATGCTAGCTTATGCTGTAAAGGCAGCAGGCTGTACAATTTTCAACCACCCCACCCCTTGGCGAGTGGAAAACTGTACATTAAAATGCATTATATAATGCAATATGAACAATCCTAGGCTTAACCGTTATCTGTTAGGCCAAGGCTAGGGCTGGCAACACTAAGTTACTAGCCTAGCTACTGAAGATGGTATCCTGACACTGAGCCTAGCCTAGGACTATCAGTAAACATCACACTTGGTAAAACATGACGTTACTTCCTAGGTGAGCGCTTTCTCACAATCCTGTCTAGGGCAAATAAAGTTTGCTATCAGTCTAAATTGAACAAACTACCAACCTCGCTAGGCTTCGCTGTTCACCCAGGGAGCTGTCCCAGCTCCCTGGTTCAACCACATGCTACAACACTGTACTGTAGGTACTCTGAATACATTCAGTTCTACGTTATGCTAGCTGCAATGCTGCATATCATGCATGCATACATACAGTGTGGACCAGTACTGCAGTTTTAAGTTAGCCATAGATGCAAGGATATATACCACAGAGAAAGCTGCACTACAAGAAAATCGGAGCTATATCACTTCCAAAGTATACCTTGTGCACTACAGTATACATAGAAGGCTGCATGATTT
>WURT03056855.1:0-14012 GCA_009936505.3 Holothuria glaberrima | reverse complement strand
ACTGTCGTTTACATCTATTTCGCATCTGGACCTTGTGAAACCCGCTGGGCATTCACAGGTATAGTCATTGAAAAGATCTTGACATGTGGCCCCATTCTTACATAGGTTATTGGCACAGTCGTTTACATCTATTTCTCATCTGGACCCGGTAAAACCCGTTGGGCATTCACAGGTATAGTCATTGAAAAGATCTTGATATGTGGCACCATTCTTGCATTAGGTTATTGGCACTGTCGTTTACATCTATTTCGCATCTGGACCTGGTAAAACCCACTGGGCATTCACAGGTATAGTCATTAACATGATCCTGACATGAAGCACCGTTCTAACATGAGTCTTCGGCACATTCGTTAATATGTAATTCACACAGAGAGCCTTCGCACCCAAGTAGACAGTCACAGCTGTATCCATTCTCTTGATTTTGACATGATGCACCGTATTTGCCACATGTTGGTCCTGTGTATCCGTCTGCACATTGACATGCATAGCCGTCCACCTTTGCAACACAAGAAGACTGGTGTTCGCAGGGCTGACTTGTATATTCATACAGATTGACTAAATACCTATCAAGCAGAAAGTTAGACAAATTATTGAGAATTATGAGAGGCAATTTCCTCCTTTTGTTCATATTTGATATGAAACTTGCACATGAGCATACATTTTAAGGGTTGGGTAGAGGATGGAAGACGCCCCCACCTTGTGGAGGTTGTTCCCACTTTGTAAAGGTTGGAAACAAAAACCAGGAACTTCCCCTCAGTTTTATTTTGGTTCAGTGTTTAAAGCTGCTCGTCATTTTGTATGGGAAAGAAGCTCGGGAACATGTATATAACATTAACTTCTCCCATTTACCGAATAATCGTAATACTTACTTGTCCATTGAGATGAATCTGTGTGATTTCTTTCTTACCATTCAATGCACCGCTCCTAATTGAGAAAATTAATAAAAAAAGCAGAAACAAAGCAATACGTAAATTCACGCTTGGTGCCAGGAATTTGTTCTTAACGTATGTTCATGTCCAAGTGCAGTTGATTGATAAAAAGACATTCTTTAAATTGTTCCATTAATAATGTTAATAATTAAAAAAAACAATTAATTAATAATGGTACACATAAAATCAGCTTGAGTCGTCAAGTAAAACTCAAAACAAGGAACAAAAAAGAAAGGAAGTAAAAATGTTTGAAGCGTGCAGCCAATGACCAGGCAGTTATTATTGGTAACAAATCCAACTCCCTGCAAGGACAAACATATCAACAGCAGTAAAGGCAAAATATAAAGTTGGTCAGGTAAGACGGTCTAAAATATTGTAGAAAATTAGAGGAAAGAGTCCTTTGGTAAGTAGGCACACGTTCTATAACCCCATACATTTTGTTTTGCTGGAAATACTCAGAAACCGCGAGTAAAGCTTCCGCTACAGTTTGCACCATTTGCATAAGTTTACTGTTATATGGTGAGTATATTTACTCATCGAAAGCTTTGACTGATCAGTACGTGCGTTTTGGTCATTCGTCCGCCATAGTATTCACCTGTCGCTTATTTCATGCACGTTTGTTTAAAATTAAACATGTACTGAATATTCAAAGCTTTTTGGTGAGTAAATATGCTTTTTATAACAGAGTAAACTTACGCAAATGGTGCACACTATAGGCGAGAGCTTTACTCGCGAGGTCTGAGTATTTATAGCCAAAAAATTTGTACAGTTTAGACACATATACACACATAAAAGAGTTGAACATTAATCCATTTTGCTGAGCCTACCATCTATCACTTTAAATTACGATTCAACAAATTATATCTCAGCTTATGATATCCTGTGAAGATGGAAGTTGGACCACTTTAATGCATTTTTAAGCTTTTGAACATATATTTTTGAATGTTTACACCTTAGGCACACTTTAACTTTAAAACCTGCCCAGTAAGTCCTTACGAAGTTACGACCCTTTTGTTAAATTCATACATTTGTCCATGAACATCGTCATACTATGCTTCAACAAATGTTGGGCAGATGAAACACTTTGAACACCTCCATACATGTTAGATTTTGTTCAAATCTGTTGGTTTTTGACCAACGTCCAGTAAGATAATGTTGACTGATTCTCAGGCCTAGGCTAAAGCCACTGAAGTTTCTTCTCCAGCTTCACACTGGCCAGTACTGCGACTTTAATTTTGCACTGAACTTCTCCGTGTTGTTATTTAAACATTTTGAATAGTGTATACTGGGCTTTTTACGTTATGTTCGTTTGCCATCTGTGCTAGAACTGTTATGTTCTGTAGGTACGCCTAGCCTTACGCCTGGTTAGTGGTAGGCTATGAGGCTTACGTTATGTCTAACGTTAGGAATGCGATGGCCTAGCTTAACAGCATTGACAATTCTTGCAAAAATGCACTCCAAGTGTCCCCAATGTTTCACATTTTAACACTTTAGGAACACCTTGAGGTTATTTTAAATAATTCAACCAAAACCTGTAATCTACTTGTTATTTTCATCAATATTAAATGGAAAAAGGACGAAAATGTTCAGTTTGGAACGACATTTACCTTCACTTGCAGCAGTCTTGTTGGTTACTTGAAAAACAGCGAACACTGTTCGTACGCACGTTCACGTAAATGAATGCACCTTTGTGTAACAATACTCAGTTGATGTTTGGTTGGTGCGTAAATGTACACAAGTTTGAGTAATAATGATTCCCTTCCGAGTTTAGTTTTTATTATTTCCATCAAAATAAGTGAATCACGCAATTTGATTGATTTAAGCTGGGGAGATTTAGGCCTACCAACCGACGAGTACAAAATGTTAAGGTGAGTTTAAATTACTCTACAGGTGTTTAAGTGTGATGATAACATCGGTCAATTAAACAAGATATAAAAAAAGATATCACGGAAAATGAGTTCTTTCGAAGTTTACTCGTTGTTTGTGCGTAATGACACTCATTTGAGGGTGAAAAATTTACAGTGTATTGGCCCCGACGATCTGCTTGATTTTGCTCTTACGAAGGGCATATTCTTCAAAAAAGACCCCACAATTTAAATTTTTTCTATTCTTGCAAGTTAGAGAGTTGTTGTACGTAGTATAATCATGAAGCCAATGCCCTTCTGAGGGTATACGCTCCATGTTGTAATACACCGCTTTTTACAGGAATTGTCAGAGGAAATTGACACTTGGACCATGCAGTACGACAATGCAGTAGGCCCACGGCATAGCGTAGAACCATTCTTTGCTCACGGGAAGCAAAGGTAACAACATGCGAGGTCAACAAACTTGACAAAGTCGGGTTTTTCGTAAAAACCGGACTTCGTGTATGACCAATGGAAATAGAAAGAATGTTAGAAAAGAAAGTGTTCATTTGAACTTAAATACAAACCATGATCAAAGAGACGAAATTTATTTTTCTCAAGAATAACGTTACAAGCAATAGTCTTGGCAAAGTTGTATAGCCATTTTTTACAAATCGGTACCAGGTGGGTCAATTTTAAGAGCTCTTTTTCAAATTCACCAATAGACTAGAAACCTGGTTATCTTCCATGGGAATTTATTATTTTCTTCAGCTATACCAAAAAGATACGGTGTAAACATCTGCAAATATTTGCTCTGTGCCTACCACGATTGAAAAAGGCCTACAACAAAAATGTAACAATTGGGTTTCATATTTCTGTATTTATTATTACCTCAAAACATGATGGATAAATATTAACACAAAATCATTGATGATATTAGAGTGCACAAAAGTACATTAACTAGATGATAATATGCGTAAATAACACATTACTCCTTAAAGCTGGAGTATTGCTAGACAAACTTGGGGCTTAACGAAAATTCTCTCGTAGTATTGCGAAAACCAGTACCTTACTATTCCGGACTACCTTCCGATTGGGCACTGCAAAGTTGTGGACATAAGCGTGGCATCCTCTTTCACATTGCTTCCTTCACAATTAGTAGATTTAGCTGGACTATTGCTTAAAGGTCTGCAGGTGACATGAAAATGACATGTTTGGATATTTGGTGTAAAAAGTATTGATTAAAAACCTAGAAAATAGCCAATGTCCATCAACTTAATCCATCAAAAATTCACCATTTTAGAGGGTAACTTCTACTTCACAATTTCATTATGAATAAACATGAGCAAAAATATAAATGCTTGATGATGAAAGAGGAACTGTTAATAAGGCTTATGTTATCTTTTGTTTTTTCTACCTTAATTTCAAGGACAGTTGTAAGGTTAGTATGTCCTGAGGGATTTATTTTGAATAAACTTGCACCCCTGCAAAATATCAGCATTACTCACCAAACTGTAAACTATGTGACGAGTAATTAAGAGATAATTAATATAGGATTTACAAAAGAAATGACAACCCTCTGTAACACTACACATCATTATTTTTGCATAGGCAATTAGTTACTTCAGAAACGTCTAAAGTTTGAAGAGTTATATCTTGAAAACCATAAAAGATATTGAAATAATTTCAATGGACCTTTCCTTTGGGAATCCTTCTCTTTAACTGCCAAGTCAAATCAGGCCTTTTTGCCGGCATGTTACCAGAACTTTAAATCCACATGGCCACAAGGTGAAAAGTTTCTTTTCAAGATCTTCTGCCTGGGCATGACGTAACCTTTGAATTTCTAATCAAAGAAACGAGCAGACGTCAGATGAAACTGTCCTGACAAAGTAGGCTAGTGTTTTAGAAAGTAATACAGCTATTAATGTAAAAAAGTCGTATGACACTAAAGAAATAGATCCAAAACTAGGGTGCTCGAAGTATGGAAGCAGCCAGGGCATAATGGGATTTCACAACATCCTTGAACGCCAAACGTCTTACAATTTAATTCTTCGTTTTGTCTGTTTCTACATAATAAAACGTTTTGAAAGAGATTATCGTGCCGTACAAAGGCTTAGATACACATGTGTCTCTATGTTAGCATACATATTCATGATTGTTGGTAAAAGTTACTATCTTAACTGCTTCAACAGTTAAAAATGGTCAAAACTTTGAAAAGAAAAGAAAAACAAAATTAATTTTTTTGAAAGTTAACACATTTGCAGCTTTAACTATTATTGTAATTTAGCTTCTTTTCTGTTCGTTAATTCTCCACACTTGTTGTGTGGTTCACTTATTTTTCGTTTCCTTCTTAACATTTCTATAACGCATTAAAGCATTTACACTGAATGAAACTAGTCGATTTGTATCCACGGTTGATTAATATAGTTGACATTATTACTTTACAACCTTTCAATGCGCCCGTTCTTCTTCTCGACAGAGCTTAAAATTGCCAATATAGCGTTCCAAAGTGGTAACGAATTTCATCGTAGGCTTCCAATGATGATAGGCAGCATAGGTGGCGATCTCCGGGGTAGGGGGAGATGTCCCCCAATATTTGGTAAATTGCCTATTGACATTGATTTTCACATTTTAAATTATTTGAAAATGGGTTCATGACCCCCCAATATTTGAGAACAAATCGCCGCCATTGACAGACAGAATTATAACAACGGAGCTATATAGATTGCTAAATCCCTACTTGATTAAGTTATACATGATCTCTTTCTTACTTGATAAGATGAAAAGGATAAGAATTCCTCTCTCTCTGGGTAATGCAGGTGTAGATTATTGACTGTATTCTTGTAGAGGATACATGTTAGGTTTACGATGACAACGGTGTCCGGTTAAAAGTGAAAATAAAAATTATTCTTATTCGAAGATAGACCTTATATTTACAGTCTCCTATATGCTTACGATAAACCGGTGTATTAAAACCCTAAACTTGTTATTACAAGCACCGAAACCAATTGGACATGAGGGGGTGCATATTTTAAGTATGCTTTACAACAGGAATAACAACAAAATGAATACCAATGAATTTCCACGTAAGCAAGGAGAATGTGGATACTTAAAGAGTCTGCAAATAGAGGTGTTTCCTCTCCCAAGAGACTAAGTGTTCTCTGAAAAACTTTCATTTTTCAGAGCTGCTTCAAGACTCTAGTGTGTCATATGTTCTTCATTTTAACTAGATAATTAAAACAACCATTTAAACAATAAAATTTAAGCAGTAGTAATATCCAGTCAAGAATGAAATGTCACCTATGGAAAATATATAGATATTAATCGACGTTAAACACTCATAATCGAAGAAAAGAATTGTTTTTAGTAGTATGTGTGGATACAAGTCAATATTTAATCTTATGTTACAATATGTTGTATTGAATGTTTTCGTCCTATTTATTAACAAGATTCAGGATAATTCTACAAAGAAATAATTATGTAAAGACTTAATCGGAGTTAAATCTAGTAGACACAATTCAGGTTAGAAAAACGTCGATAAAAGTACACATATCCTCCTAGGACTATTGCTCAACCAGTACCACAGCTCAAATGGCAGCGTAAGGATAAGACAATTGAAAGACTTGCTTGAATATGTACGACGCTCTCACATTCTTAAAAGTAATTGGCTGATTGGTTTGACGAAGCTGTTGTGGTATTAAATCAGAGTCTGTTGTCTCATAATTCAGTTCTACTTTTTACTAGGGTATGGACGTAGCTTCATATTTGTCAATGACTTCTTCATCCGTCACACATGTAAAAGCAGTTGATGAAGGAAGGGTTGTACATCGAATCACTAAGACACCGTTAAAAAGCTAACTGCACAGACACCAGCCAAAAAGTCCTGCTGCCCTTTTTAATGTAACGATCCCTCCTATCGTCATCAAAACCTGTAAAGAACAAACAAAAAGCAAAACTTGAAGAGAAACAAGTCGTTAGCTCATTCCGCAGTAACCATTTGACACACATTTAAAGCATCCAAATTTCACATGTTATCCATTGAACAGCAGTTATACTCTTCACAGAGCCGTGTTCGGGATAACCTTAAAATTAAGCCGTTTCGTTGTGAATCAAATGTTTGTTTACATTCTTTTCTTTCCTCTCAGCAAAACTGAAAAAAGTGTCATACTTATTGTCTATGCCTCCAAAATGTATTATCACCAATTTAAACTTTGTTTATTAATTAAATGCTCTATGATGTTAGTAGAGCAGGGCCGTAGCCTGAGCGAAATCTCTAGAGGGCAGTTGATGACACTTGCTAAGCGGATCATCAAGTGGCGTGCCTGTAGATCGTTGACACCCGGGAGGATCCTTCCTTTCTCACCTGTGCATGAGTGCCATCCTGGGGAAGGGTGCTGAAGAGAGGGGTACATGTAAGGTATGGATTAGGTACAAATTGTGCTATCGTTTGTAAAGCCTTGAACTGATTATATCTTTCCAAATTGTTCTTTTTAGTGATATTCTTCCTACTTGGCGAAAGTCAAAAGGTGCTCTCTAAGAGGAGATGGCACTCTGTATACCGCTCTCTATACTCTCTAGGAAATTTCTGTCTTTTTGGGGTTGCTTGGATGAAAATATCTTGGTAAAGCTTCTTAAAACGTAGAATTGGTTATATATTTAGGAACTCTCATTATTTAGTGGTTTTTTCAACTTTGGAAGGCCCGGCGTAAGGGGATGGGAGGGATGACACCTATACCCTTTGAAAAATTTTCTTGCTCTATGCTTTCCGAGATCTAAAATAGTGTTATCGTTGAGAAAGGTTTGGACTGATGATAATATGATCTAAAATGTTAATTATTTATTGATATTTTTCGGCTGTGGCATGGCATTGGTGCAAGGCTGGTACGCGGTGCGGGCTTCCCCCTAGCGATCTTGGTACGCCACTGGGTAACCACCGTCGCTTGGCGAGTAGCCGTAGTACATGCCTGCAAGACTGAATGTTCGCGACTGCTTTTGCCCTAGAAAAAACTTTCTTTACCAGCTCATTTGGGTTTAGCTAACTATTAAGGGTAATCATAGGCTATTTTTTCTTTAGCCAGCGCACATGGTGGTGTACAAGCGATGTATCTTGTAGGAGAAAGATGGTTTATTCGTCAGGAGGAAATCTTCCTCCGGGGACTTCCCGAGAATATTTGGGAAGAAAAGGGACCCTTGTATACAAATTCCCAGATTTCCAAATTCCCTGGTCATAATTTGCACAGTGAAATTTCAGAATTTTTGTAATTTTTCTCAAGTGGGCCAATTTTCATTTTCGTTTTGGAAATCTTAGGGGGGTAGTTCCCCCTTCCCCCGCAAGCTACGGCCCTGTAGAGGTATTTCAGTGATGTCTCTAGTAGGTAAAACCATTGGTCTATGGTAATCTAAGGTCCAAGCCTGTGATATTTTACCTCTTTCAAGATTGTATCACCCCATCTTGGAGAAATAGCTCTTTGAATCAATCTCACTGTTTTGTACTCCGTAGAATAGTATTATCGCTATACAAAATAAATTTTGTCATGAATACATCAATATCCAGGTAACCTCGACGTACAGATTACACCTGCAAGCACAGTTTATGAAAAAGTATTGTAATTCCTATGAGGAAAGCTCTTTTAACAAAACATGTGAATTCTGAACTTCTGACTTGTTTTGTATTTTTTTTTAACTAATTACATCTTCAAGGGATTTTAAATTTCTTCCAGCTTCTTTACAATCGCATTATTTAGTTACATTTTATTTTATTTGCCTATTTATTAAGCTGATGGGTGTTGCTGAACCATTTTAATTCAAAGTGTTGGCCATGTAGGGCAATTTTGGACGTTTTAAAACAAACAACTTTCAAACTAAAAATTATTAGTTAATGTAGCCTCCAAGCCCCCCCCCTCCCACATCCCTGGCCCTGTTGTAATTTTTAATCGTAACTAAGCTATCATATGCTAACAGAAATGTAATCAATGGAAAATAAAACTCAATATGCAATAAACACTGATATTTTTCAGGAACCAAAACCCCGTACCCTCTTGTGAAAGGCAATACCCTGACAAGGTTTGTATCAGTCCAAAGTTTATAGTTTAAGTGGTAATGTAGAATGTTGTAAGGACTTAGATCTGCCTTGAATTTTTCTTAAAGTTTTAATAGACAGAGTAAATCTGCAAAGCTATAGACAGTGCGACATTTTACTAAGGGAAAACCATTCAAAAACAATTATAAACAGTCCTGGAGATTGTCCCGCTTGGAAAACCAACCTTTCCCGAATGAGAGAAAACCAATGCAACACATAAGCTTGATAGCCTAATAAAACCAAGGTTTCGCGAGACAGAAATCGCTGAAGGGTTTGCTTATTCCTCAAAAAACGGCATGACGAACCATTGATTAGGACCTACCTTTTTGGTAGCTATAGCAGCATACCTACTAAACATGCATTTAATTTCATTACATTAGACAAATGTTACAAGAGGGTTCCAAAATCTATTCTACACAGAAAATATACAACCAGAACGCCAGGAATTGTGGGCAAAACAGGCAAAGTGGTGGCGCCCATCACCAATTTTGCTCCCGATTGGAGAAAACAAGATTCTCCCAAAATGGGGACTCTCCCGAACTGATACGTATGAGGTATTCAGAAAATTGTCCAATTGTCCAATATGTAAAGCGCAAAAACGGTAACAGAAAACAAGAGAAATCATTACCTGACTGACAATTATTTCACTACCCTCGTTCTTCATCTCGCACTGAACACATTCTGTTAGGTGTTCACACCGGGATCCTTCATAGCCTGATCGACATTGGCAGGTGTAAAAATTGATGTGATCCTGACATGTTGCACCGTTCTCACATGGACCGCTGGCGCACTCGTCGATATCTGTTTCACATCGGTCCCCGGTAAAACCCTGTGGGCAGTCACAGACGTAACTACTGATATGATCCTGACATGTGGCACCATTCTCACATGGACCGCTGTCACATTCGTCGATATCTGTTCCACATCGGTCCCCGGTAAAACCCTGTGGGCAGTCACAGACGTAACTATTGATATGATCCTGACATGTGGCACCATTCTCACATGGACCGCTGGCGCACTCGTCGATATCTGTTTCACATAGGGACCCGGTGAAACCCGGTGGGCAGTCACAGACGTAACTATTGATACGATCCTGACATGTGGCACCATTCTCACATGGACCGCTGTCACATTCGTCGATATCTGTTCCACATCGGTCCCCGGTAAAACCCTGTGGGCAGTCACAGACGTAACTATTGATATGATCCTGACATGTGGCACCATTCTCACATGGACCGCTGTCACATTCGTCGATATCTGTTCCACATAAGGACCCGGTAAAACCAGGTGGGCAGTCACAGACGTTACCATTGATATGATCCTGACATGTGGCACCATTCTCACATGGACCGCTGTCACACTCGTTGATATCTGTTCCACATAGTGACCCGGTAAAGCCCGGTGGGCAGTAACAGACGTAACTATTGATATGATCCTGACATGTGGTGCCATACTCACATGGACCGCTGTCACACTCGTTAATATCTGTTCCACACCGGGGCCCGGTAAAGCCCGGTGGGCAGTCACAAACGTAACTATTGATGTGATCCTGACATGTTGCGCCGTTCTCACATGGACCGCTGTCACACTCGTCGATATCTGTTCCACATATGGACCCGGTAAAACCCGGTGCGCAGTCACAGAAATAACTATTGATACGATCCCTACATGTGGCACCATTCTCACATGGACTGCTGTCACACTCGTTAATTTCATGACTACAAATGGGTCCCATGTATCCGTCTACACACTGACAATCATAGCCATTGATCATATCAATACAAGGTGACTGGTGCTGACATGGTTGACTGGCACATTCATCGATATTGGTTTCACATCGATCACCTACACAGAAGATAAGTACGTTTTGAATGGATTATGAAGGAAATGTTATTATGCAATTGTTAGGGCCACGTTTTCATAAAAAATATTTGAACATGGTCCGATGGTAGTCTGAATGGTAGTTAAATCATGTTTTCGAGTCCGAGTCCTATTACGAGTAATTGGATTTCCATTTCGAGTCACACAATATCAGAATTACGAGTCGGTGCGAATCCTTGTCACAAGTTAACAAGGCTCTCGACAGATTTAGTTATGTTCAAAAGCATAATGCCATCTTCATCATTTTGTTGCACTTGGCTGCTTGGTTGTCTATGTCTAGCTGTAGCTTGTAGTTTGTCCTTATAAAACTCATTGGTTCCTCATGTATTACTCTAGTTAAAACGCTAAGTAACGAAATACAGATACTTAGAAAAAGAGTATAGGCGTAAAAAGCAAGGTTCTCGGACAGAATATTGGAGAACTTCGGGTAGTTTTCTCAGTTTGCACAGTTTTTTTCGGGAAGCGACCACTCAACCCCTCCCTCCGAAAGTAGTAGGGATACTCCTTTGCAAAAGAGTAGTCCACACAGTTTTTGAATAGAGGAAGGAATAAGAGGACAAAGTTTTTTTTCTTATTGAATTATTGAATTTGACATCCACGATATACATTGTACTAACATAGCCACTTTCATTCAGGTCTCTGTTTTTTCTTTTAAGTTTTCTTCATTATTCTTCACGTGTGGTAATTACCGTGACTTAAAGGAATTAACAGACGTAACATGCTTCCAAAGTGCTCACAAGTAGACTGCGATGGTGTTGAAGGCAAATCTGAAGCTAGAACTCTCAAAATAGCAGGAAGAATACCAGACTCAGAAAACTTCGAATTTGATTGCTTTTCAAACATGTAGTGGCATTTCCCCCAGAACCTCTAACATCCATTCAAATTTTAATATTGATCTGCACTTTGGCTTAATCCTTCTATAAACTTTTGTTGTTGTCGGAAGGTACTGTGGGATAAAGACATGGGGAAATATAGTGAAGTTACAAGGCAGTACACACCAGGGTTGTCAACTCTCTCCATATTGTCCAAATTCTTAAACACCCTTGAAAAGCTCTACGTTTTACTACCCAACAATCAAAAGGAAACTCTCAAATGAAAGCACTTTCGATATAAACTTTTCAATTTCGAACAGCAGTAGTGGCGCCATCTTGTATCCGACTTCGACCAAGATCCCCGAGGGGGTAGGGAGTAACAACAAGAGGCCCCTACAAAGATGACGGATACCGGAAGGACGACAAAGTCAAAACCTTTGTCTAACCCTGCGCGCCCAAGTATTTGGTTTGAATTCTGGGAAAGTTGCAATTTAAGGTTTTATCGTGTAAAATTTGAAAATTTTGGGCTTTTATTTCAAAAAATTCAAGGAATGTAGGTTTTCTTTGAAAAATGTTGAAAATGTTGGGTTTTTTGACGAAAATTGCAAACCGTGGGTATTTAATTGACAACTCTGTCCTTCTTGAGAGCAAAAACAAAGAAAGGTGTTGAGGAGATTAGTTGCCGTCGGGGTTACAGGTTTTATCATACCCACTAACCTCCCAGAAGAGGCTGGAAAAAGTAACCCGACTGGGGTGGGGCAGTCTTTTTGAAAAGAGGGCGTGGTACCCCTGTTGTCCCTCCATTTGACTAAAAAGGACTGCCAGTATAACTTGACAAGATCAGCGACGAAATGACTCTTTTTTAACTTCCAACAGATGATTAATCCGTTAACTTGATTTACATGTATGTACATACTATCATAGATGTTACTTATCTGACCCAAATTTCCATGTTATCAAATCATGAACCTATGTAATTGAGAGACTCAGACGACAGTTTCCCTTGACAAACTCATCCATGACGGATCGCGATATCTCTCACCAGCACATACTGACATAGATGAACCGACCGATTCGGACTGTACATTTGACTGATGAACATAGGCTTACAGGCCCTTCCATTTTTTTCGGGGGCAGAATTTTTTTGCCCGAATCTTAAAAAGTTACCCGCATTTCGTTGCAGTTCAGGTAGGGCTACCATATTTATTTTCTGGGAAGGAGGACATGGATCACCGTCCTGGGGGAGGGGTCTAAGGGGTCTCCCCTCCCCCTTTGGAAATTTTTCGGTTTTCAAGGTTGTCTAGATGCAAAATGGCGCAATATTTGTTGCTTTAACCAGAGTTTCTTTAACTTGAATGAAGTATGTTTTGTTTAGAGTTCCGACCGACGCTCATGTCACCCTACCAAAAAATTGACGTCATGATGATGGGATTCCCAGAAAGGGTAACACATATAATTGGAGCGTGTCTATGCTAACGGCGAATTGGTGCACAGGTTTGTCATACCTCGTGTGGTACGTGCCTCCCCAGTCTCGGAACACGCGTCTGTCAGACCGTGCTCTCCAGTAACGAAGGTAGCAGACGCCGACATCATTGTACAACAGTAGGTAGGCCTAGGCCTGCGCGATGCATTTTGCGGTCGCTACAATAAGTGAAGTAAGTAGTACAACTTTCAAATGCGGGACGTGGAATCTATAGTTCTAGTATTTGTGAAGAAATACAAGATAGGATACTATTATTTTTGTTCTCTACTCGCGGCATCGGCATTTACTTGAACGGTCAGGCCTGTAGTAAGACCAGTAAAGCTTTCAAAATATTTAGCCAACAAAGCAAAATAAGGGAAAACCCGTCAGATCCTGTGAAAAATACATGGAATCCGGACACTGTGGGCAATTTCACAAATATCCTAGGACGCCTGTGCAAACCAGTGAAATAGGACTTGTCCGGGTAAAACTGGACGTCTGGTAACCCTAAATTCAGGTACATAAAATAGACCACCAAACCACCACATGCGCGCGAAGCGCGCGAAATATTTTCACATTTTTCGGACATTAGATCAAATTTCGAGAAGGCAGTGCAAAATTCGGGCAGTCTTTTCATTTTTACTTCATCTCTGACGGAATTGCACCTATTCCGTGCCAGAATTTTTGTCGTTTTCTGCCCGAATTTTCGGTCTCAGAAATTTTTTTGGGTGGGGTCAGTCTTCCCCCTCCCCGCCTCGTACGCCTATGCTGATGAAAAAACTGACAGTATGGCCTGGCTAGATCATCGAAAAAATGGCTCCTTCTTAACATGCATTCGAAACAAGGAATATTAATAACTGTTGATTTACATGTGTGTGCATCAGCACCATTAATGGGTTGTCCAAATGACATGACCTATTAGTTTTTTAGACTAAGACGACGGTTTCCCTTCGCAAACTCGTCGGTGTACGTACGTGGACGTGGGATGCAAGAAACGTGATCACA
>WURT03056822.1:0-10608 GCA_009936505.3 Holothuria glaberrima | reverse complement strand
GAGGAAAAATATGGTTGTGGAAACATCATCATTCACACGTGGAAAATGAAATGTCATTTCTCATAACTGCACGTGACACATTCTGTAGAAAGTAGGATATAAGTCTATGTACCTGAAAATATTAAAACAAATGTAAGCCAGATGTAGCACTCTTAAAAACTAACTTGTAAATTGAACGAATGATCACAGCCGTCACTTAAAGGGAAATATTGCATTTAAAATGCACCAACATGGCATACAAAGAAAATATCTTAATTCCTTATTAATTATTCAGTCTCACTAATAAACTTTAACCATAGATTTATTTCCTCGAAATATTCAGTATTAAAAGAGTAACGGATGTTTCATCATTTGAATTTTTGAAAGTTTGGTTGAACAAATTACTTTTGTGCAACAAATAACCAAATTAATTTTTGTGCGAGCCTTATTTCTTCAAAAGAAAGCTACCGTACTGCCTTACTTAGAACTGTCTATCATTATGTATCTGTTTTTACTGGTTTAAAAAATATGAAAATTTCTGTAAAACAAACACAATATTTCCCTTTAAAGAGACATACTTTCATCAGTCAAGTTGAACTTTCAGTATACCCTCGAGAAACAACTTAGGATTTCATTCTCTTAGCGCCCATCACCCCGCCCCTCCCCTTGAGCAAATTCTTCGTTCAAAACTTTGCTCTGTGGTCAAACGAAACCTTCCTGGTTTGCCACCATTTAATTTACTACGGTAAAACTAATTTGCACAGATTTAGGTCGGGTTCAATTCCTTTAAGTAAAGCAGATCATTCTAAATTATGATCTGCGGACGAAAACTTCTCATGAGTACTGCCCAGTATCTTTACGCTGAATTATCACCAATAACAGGTAAAATCTATCTTCAATGTGACGACGGACAGATATCTTTGCGTTACTCTTCTTCGATCTTACCGGACTGCCGGAGAGAATTTATTTACTTTAACATTCCTCTGTCTCTGAAGGGTGTGTGTCTCATTGGAATAGATTCCTAGAAACAAATACCTGAATCTACTCTAAATTTGTCTAGCTAGTAATCCCATAAATCACATGATTTTTTTTCTTTGGAGGGAGGGGAGGGAGAGGAGGGAGGGGAGGGAGGGGATGGAGGGGAGGAGGGGAGGGGGAGCTGGAACAATTCTGATGCACCTGTAACCCAATGATCAGGGTCACAGTCAAGTAGGTAGGGCGTCAGGAGGTGCTTCCCTTGGAAAAATTGTGATTCCCCTGAGTTATTTTTGAGATACAAATTACTATAGCCTTGTACATTTCCACCCCCTCCCCAATCATGAAATACCTCGCAACACTGCCAGCTTTCTGACCCCCTTCAACAGTCTGGTTAAAGGCCTGCCAATGCTTATATAAAATTAAATCCATTTCCATAAGTCCATTTACATTTTCCATGCAAATCTATGACTACTAGTCACTTTAATGCATTTAAATTACTGCAATATTTCTCAAACGTAAGCTTTCAAAAGCATTTCTAACTTATTATTAATAATTACTGATATTAAGGTCATTTCGTAAAATGTTGCTAGTTTACTACCATAAGATGACAAACATCTGACATCTGCTTGATAACATGAATGCATACCAATGAAAATTGTTGATAAACAAAAAGATAAGCATAAAGCTATAGATCAAGGCCGAATAGCCATTAGTTTGTCATGTTGTCATAATTCCTCAGTGATGGGCTTTTTATGATTCCTGTATATTACTGCATACCAATCTTTAAAATAAAAAATTTTGATATTTAAAAATGGTGTTACTCCATTTCCAGGGTATGTCGGTCAACTGGCAGCTTGAGAATTTGTAATGATTAAAACATTTTGAGTCTGACAGGTCAAAAAAATACTGCAAAAACGTGACTCCTGTTTAAACTTCTTAATCTCAAGGCCACAGTGTTGTCCCTTATTATAACAAATATGAATAATCACCCTCTCTGAAGGTCTTAAAATTTCTAAGAAGAGCCCCTGTCAGTTTAGAAATTAAAGTGTTGCACTAGTAATGATTCTGATATGACTGTCAATATCATTTTGAATACTATCGATGAGGCCTCATACCAATACATTTACATAAAACATAATTACTTGACTCGGTTCGAATTTCACTCTCAAAGATGACACTCAATTATGCCCAGTGGGCTGAAACTTACAACTTCAAAACGTACTGTTTGAAGTGAATCTTGCTACAAAATTTGTGAAATAGTTAAAGGTCTGATGACATGCAACCAAAAAAGAGCTGTTTCACTTGTCAGTTAAAGAAGTAAATCCTCTAATGAAAGATCCTTTGGAATTATTCAAATATCTTTTACTGCTCTCAAAATATACTTCTTCAAAATTAGATGGTTTCTGAAGTAAAGTCATTGCCTATGCAAAAATAATGATGTGGAGTGTTGCACAGTGTTACGATTTGTTTTGTTAACCCTATCTACATTATCTCTTAATTACTGATCCGATAGTTTACAGTTTGGTGAGTGATATATATATATTTTTCACAGAAACAATTTTAACTTTCATAATAAGCCCCTCAGGTGTAACAATGCTACCAGTGTCCGTAAAATTAAGGTTGAGAAAACAAAGGCTAAAATTAGCCATATATGGTATGTCCATCTTTCGATGTCACATACTAGCATATTTAGCTCAGGTTTATCCATTGATACAAGTGTGAAATAGAAATTACCTTGTAAAATGGTCAATCTTTAATGAATTTTACTGGAACTTGCAGCTATTTTCTGGATTTCATATGCTTTTTGCATTAAAAAAAAATCCAATTTTGTAATTTTCATGTCACCACACCTTTAAAGTCTCTAAACAAATTGTATCATGTATAGGGTCCCAGTATGAAAACCATGAAAGTAGTATACAGAACAAGAATAATGCGCTAAAAGTAATTTTTTTAATCTCAATGTGAACTGGGTTTATAAAGGGTTCAGGTGAAAAGTCTTTTTTGATACGTAAAAGAGAAACTAAATTTATGTATTCTGATGAAATTTTTATCTTTCCAGTGTGTGGTTTTCCAGCTAGTACTAGTAATAGATTCAGTGAATACATTTGCAGTCTGCAGATATCTTGAAGCAAGCAAGAGTGATGCTATTTCCTTATCAGCAATACTTTGCATTTAAATCTATTGTTTTGGCCTTGAAACAGACAGGGACTTGATTTTCCCTATGAGGAATGTAATATTTGCCAAACTCCCATACTGTACCTCTCACATATTTACATTACCAAAGAAGGAGGTTATAAAGGAATTTAAATATTGGTTGTTAAGTTAAAAGAAAACAAAACAGTGCTAATTAAAATGTGGGGTTATGATACCATGTACACATCTTGACAGTCGGTTCACTTTTACGTTAAAGCAATGTGACAACTTCACCAGCTAAAATCTACCAAAGGAAAGAATTGAATGCAACTTTTTCCAGAATGCTAGGGGTTAAGTACCCCTTTTATAAATTACAACAAAAGAAAGGCTTTTAGAGTGCCTATAAACTCTTATTTAATTCTTTAACACTTTCAAATCTTTGACATTTTTATCAAAGATATACAGCTCTTACAGAAGAACTGCATGGAGGTTAACGATACCTTCCTCAACAATAAGTTACCATAAATTGCAATAATGATAACTACAAATTCTAGCATGGTGGATTTTGCTAAAAGAGCCAATGTCCTATAATCTTGTGCCAGGTAAAACAGTAAACAGAGAAACAGTGTTTTAGTCAGCCCCTCTTTGTGCGACAATGTCGCATAAACGGCGCCAAATGTCGCACAAAAAAATCTGACAAGAAAATTCGGGTGTAAATTTTGACAGAATCAGCCTCGCCAGAATAATTTTGCCAGTTCCTTACTGCCAGCATATGATATTTGTCTGCTTTAATTGCGACAGGACTTCCTTATTCACAGACCTTCATTTGAGCCTTTGAGCCGCACTACCCTACTTCCATCTCGAAGTTCAGAAAGTAGACTGACTCCATGCATAACGCACTGCGCCATAATTACAAACCTATAGAGAAGATACATTGATCATAATCGTTGGTCAATGTTTGTCGTAAGCAAGGAAGGTGTCACAAACTGAAAAGGTGCTAACATGGTAGGCTTTAGGATAAATTGACAAATGACATTAAAAGTCTGACTGCACCATTTGCAATCTAGGCACCTTTCAAATTCCAAAAATTTTTCTTAGACCCCTCCCCCAGGCTATAGATCAGTAAATGTCGGATTGAGAAAACGTCGTAGCTAAAACACTGCAAAGAAATCTGTAGCCTTGATAACATGAGGGAAGTTTTACATGACCTAATGTAAGGATGGAAGGTTGCCAGGATGAAAAATTAGAAGCACTCCTAGAGATCAAACTAAGTCACCACATATTACTGATGTAAGAAAATACATGCTTTTCCTCCTTTATTGAAAAGCTGAACACGGAGAAAGCAATCAGAAAATGTCAACTTGGAGCTCAAAATAGCAGAACTTTTCCTCTAAAAACACAGAAGTGCGAGGGAGATGGAGGGAAAATCTGGAAATGGATCATACATACAAAGAGGCCAGACAAAGGTATATATACCTATTTCTTCGAAAGACTTCAGCTTTGACACCAGAAAAGAATACAAGTTTTAACCATCCTTAGTTGACCACTATTAATTCACAATCTATCAGAGAACTTCTTGTGCAGATATCTTGAGTTCAATAAAGTTAAAGGGGTGTGTTGTTGTATTGCAGTGAGGCACAGATGTAAGTGATAAATTTCATCACTGAGTAACAGCTCTTAACAAAGGCATGGCTCTAACCCCTTTAAAGACTGTTTGATCAACTGAGCTATCTTGTTTGCAAAAAGGATTAATTGTTGCAATTGTTGAGATGGGGTTCCCCCGGGGGAAGGGGAGGCCTTTTTGTAGAGTGATTTTGGCTAAAATCTCCTAATCAATTCTAGCAGTGTGTCAATCATATTAGGTGCATAGCAGGATAAACCACTTTCACACTTCACCCCCAATCTTTGTGCCACTATTTCAACTTTGCCAAACATGTGCAGTACAAATTTCTTTTTTCTTTTTTTTTTCATAATTTTTTACAGTTCTAAGAAAAAATTTGGAAAGCTTCATCAGCTTTTAAAACAAAATCTGGGTAACCACATATATCTGGAAAACTTACACCCTTGAAATCAGATCACTTGTCATCTCTGTAAATGGCTGTCAACTAAGTGCAACAGACTTTGCTCAAGTGGCTTGCCACACTGACAGCTATGACACCTCTGACTGTTTTTTTAAATTCCCAGCCAATACTATGTTTAACATGCTCACTCATCCATAATAAACTCTGGATGGCTATGAAGTGTGACAATGAAATTGGAATTAACAACTGCTGCTGACACTTTTATTATGAAACTGCTATTTCAATGGAAGACGTGTGTCACATGACTGAAGCTCTCCATAAGGGATTTATGTCCTAATTACAAAACTGGAACCCATTTAAAGGCAGACATTAAAGGAAGACATACACATAAGATCTTAGCTAGAGAGCCTGTAAACAGTGCTCCTTTGTTGCATATAAACATTCATCCTTATGGAATATTTCCAACATCATTTGCATCCATTGACATGAAAAATTGATGATTTTTTTCATTGTAAAATCAATGAAACTGTGCTATCCTTTCTTTTGCTTCTCAATATGCAGGCTTCTGTGAATACTTCCATGGATTTGGTTTCAAATGTGGTTCTTGGCTAGATACAAGTACTTGTGTATCTGTCTTGTAAGGTACATCGGGTGGCTTGAACCAGTCCGTGGTGGTTGTAGATGGCTTTGCCAAGCCTTCTTGAGGTTCTCTATGTTCTTGTGGAAACCTTCTGTGTGTTGGAGGTTCCTTACATCTGTTACCAGTATATGTACTACCTGTGCTCGTAGAGTAATGCCTTTCTGGGGAATTCCAAGCAATAGAATCATTTGAGTTATGTTGCCTTTCAGGTCCATGAGTTAATCTTTTTCCCAGGCCCTGTAGGGAAGAAAAGAGTAAATATTGGTCACCCAGTCAAGCTGTTTACCTGACACTATCCTAAACAGGGCCATCAATGTCAAATAAACCCATTTAAGTCTAAAGTCATCAGGTCGAGATATATTACAAACAACCCTCTCATTAATTTTATTTTCTTTTTTGGTTAAATGCTAACATGGTCCCAACCTTCATCTCTGTAACTTATGTTTAGTTTTGTCAAGGTAATTTTGCACAAGGCATTACAAGGCAATACATTAAATGATCAGGTGGCTTAGCAAGCTTTATAATTATGCGTCACTGATTCTTTACAATGAATTCAATCAAGGGCTAATTACAATAGCTGCAGAATTGATCTTGCAGTCAGCAGACAAAACAATTAAAATGCTGGCAGATATTGTTAAAAAGCAGGGAATAATTTATATCTGGTATTGCATCGCAATTTTCTACACAAGCTGGCCAAACTGGTACACAAATGCAAAAATGTGTGTTGCACATTTTGGGTGCATAACCATAGGGTCTTTAGTCATTTACACTAAAAAAAAAAGCAAAAAATCATGAAAACTACCATGCAAAGTCAAAAAACTAAATATTGCTACAGCCACATGGCTCTATACTACTACTACAGATATATGTACACACAAGTTACATTTGAGTAGAATGAAAGGGTTTTTCTCAACTTGAAAATAATGAAATAATAAACATGAAAAATGAAAATGAAAAATTATGCTGGGATGCAACAATTTTGTTCAATTTTTTAAAGATTCACTTCTCTTGATCTGAAGTTACAGTAGCTAGAATTTCAGTTGGACCCCCTTCACCAATTTCATAGATTTTGCCCAAATTCTATAAAAAAACCAACTGGGTTTCACAGTTATCAACTGGGTTGAACTAAGTTAAACTTGGTTTGGCAATTGGATTTGCTGAAATTCACTATTAGTGCAACTGGATTTAATTGGGTTGAACTAGGTTTCAAGTTGGTTTCAACTAGGTAATAAGAGTTCGAATTAATCTGGAGCAGTTGAACCAAGTGCTGTTTAAGAGGGTGAACTGGAATTAAAACAGGTATGAACTAACCATATACCCACCACTGAAACACTGCCTGCAGCCCCTATCATACAAGTGTTTAGTCAATTCCTGAAGTTTCAAAGCTAAAATTTCACCATTTAAACCACTTTGAAAACAATCCTGCACTGAGGATAAATGTAATCATGAATAAGAAGGACACTTTAATCAGTGCAAGGTGTTTGTAATATCTTCCAGATCAATGGCAATTCTCAGCCAACCCTTAAAAATTGAAAGACATTCAGGACCATAAAACCTTCCCGACATTCTTTCAATTTACTTGCAATATAACCAGTCTGGGATTGTGAAAAACCTTAACAAGAAAATTTAGATGTAAGGGTCGCTTTAATCCTGACTTTACTCTTGACCAACTTATGTCAAGATAACTTCAAATAGTGTTGATACTCACATGTCCAAAGTACACACCATGATCTTGAAAGGAATTCCTGTTATCATGCATCGAGAAAGTATTGATTTCTCCATAAGACTCCTGCAAGAACAAAGAAAACAAAATGTTATCAAAAGTATAGGCAGGAAACTAGACCTTTATGTTTAGACATTTAGTGAATGCTTTGAGAGAGACTTTATTTTTAGGGATTTTTTGAAAATCAGATACAGATAATCATATCAATTACAGATAATCCTCTCAATTACAGTGTGTACAGTTCTGTAAGAACATGGCAGTCACACTTAAGCAAAATGTACGAGAAAACTAAATTATTTTTGGTGAACACAAATTTAAAGCTAACATTTACATATAAAGACTTTATAAATATCAGCCCTTTGGCAACTGTCAATTTTTTTTTTTTTTTACTAGGTTTTCAATTAAATTTCTTATTGCTGGATGGTACTGGTACTGAAAATACTATGCAACAAAAGAATTCAAAACATCTAGAATCAAAATATGTGACCATTACAACAGGGTAAGATTGCCTACAAAGTTCACAGTATAGTAAGTGGAAGCATCATACCTGGGCCATTTCATTGAATCGAGGTGGGGGTGGCTTTGGTCTGTCATCTGACTTTCCATTTTTACTCAACATAGCTCCAGTTGTTGTTGCCAAATCTCTCTCCAGGGGTGGATCTTTCCACCCTCTAGTCTGAAACTAAACAAAGAAGGCTTGAATGAAATGAACACACCAACAGAAAAAGGCAATTCAACGTTAACAACTTATAAACACATCTACTGAATGTTCATTAACTGTAGCTTACATGGTGGGCATCAGGGGATGGGAGAGGGAAGGTGTCGTCACAACCCAAATGCCATCAAGACCTGATAAACCTCTTCAAGGCCTGCTAAATTCAGAGATCACAAGCTTTCTAGACACTAGCCGATCAAGGGCAGGGCAACAGGGGCACATGTCCCTGCCCCCCACATTTTGGGGCCCCCACATTTAGAGCATCCTAAAATTTACGAAACTGTCATAATTGTGATGCACAACCTTTATTTCTAAATTTTTAGTATGTAACGTTGAAGTGATGGGTTTCCAATGCTGATTCGCTGACTACCATAGGGCCTACCGGAACCAGGATTCAAATCCAGCAAAACACGTCTCAATTGTATGATTTCCTTAAATCTTCCCAATTCCCCTCGACTGGACTCAGAGGTGGGGGAACTGCGCACACCACTGCATAGAAGCAATGCATGCGACAGGAAAATGGAGTGAGGCAGTGGGGATTGATAATTCATGGAAGTAAACTCATATAATGAGGATTAGCTAAGTTAGCCTCATTTCTCTTAGCTGCTTACTGCTTTTCACGAGTATGTCACACCATGGAACATCATGGGCTACTTATGGCTGTATGGAATGTTGATGTACGAGGAGGAATCCACCTAAATTATGGAATGCATCACAAACTGAACTGTACTGATGATTGACTTATGTTCAAAACTGACCTTGAGAGAAGGCGCAATGTATAGAGATTGTTCGATCAAATTCCTGTTTCTTATGACGACTTTACTATCAGTTGTCGCTTTATGAGGGCAAAACTGTAAAATGTTCATACCTTGCCAGAAGGGATCCATCCAGTCATACTGGCATGAATAAAAATGTGTTTATATAAAAAAGAACTGTTTGGGAATAATATATACATTGGGTGTTCCGGTACTTTGTCAAGTGTTCCTAAGCTGTACTATAGGCCCCCCCACACAATTGTGTGCCCCAGGCCCCCCACACGCCTAGTCCGGCCCTCTATCTATAGAGTACACAATTTAGTTACGACAAGTAAGCCTAGCAGAGTGTCAGCATTTCTTTTCAATCAAATATAAAAAAAGTTGGTAATAACTTGCTAGCTACTGTGCAGTCTGGTATCAAAAATTGACCGCTGTCAGATAGAAACTGATTTTTCTCAATAAACCCATACGGGCCCATCATGCAATGCTGCAAATGTTCCTGAATGGTAGGTTGATATTCAAACCAGAATGCAAAAATGCATTGAGGTTTCAATGATGCATACTGTCCAATGTTTTATTGCAACAATGCTATGTTATCCCATTTCTTTCAGTCACTGTTAAAATGCTAAGTTAAGGTGTTGGAAAAATAGAGTTTTGTGTTCATATTTGATCCTGGGAATTCTTGGGAAATTTTGCATTTTGACCTTTGCAGACCCCAGATGACGATCTTGGGAATTCTTGAAAAATTTTGCTTTTTGACCTGAGGTGACCTCAGGTTAAGAACTTGAGAACTCTTGGGAAATTTTCCTTTTAGACCTCTGGTGACCCCAGATAAAGTCTTGGTTTTCAGTTTGACCCCTGGTGACCTAAGGTTAAGATCTTGAGAACTCTTGGGAAATTTTTCCTTTTTGATCTCTGGTGACCCCAGATAAAGTCTTGGTTTTCAGAGTTTGACCCCTGGTGACCCCAGGTGACCTTGACATCCACCAAACCTAATAGGTGCTTAGTCTCACTATAAAACATCTGAATACTGAAAAATAAAAAAATAAAAACAAGATTCTTACATCAAGATACGGTGTTAACAAGGTTCTCAGAGTTTGAACCCGGTGACCCCAAATGACCTTTAACCTCCACCAAAACAAATGAGGGTTCTCTATCTTACCAAAATGCTTCAACATACTACGTATGAAATCAAACCAAGCTTCCTACCTCCAGATATCATGTTAACATTGTTTTCAGTGTTCAACCCCTGGTGATGCCAGATGACCTTTGACCCCACCAAAAACAATAGAGTTCTCCTCTCACTATAACGCATCTACAAACTTAGTGTGAAATCAATCCAAGCTTTGTACATTGAGATATGGTGTTAACAAGGTTTTCGGCATTTGACCCCCAGTGGCCCCAGATGACCTTTGAACCCCGCTAATAACAATAGGGTTTTTCCTCTCACCATAACACATCTACACACTAAGTTTGAAATCAATCCAAGCTTCCTAACTTGAGATATTGTGTTAACAAGTTTTTCGGAGTTTGACCCTTGATGACCCCAGATGACCTTTGAGCCCCGCCACAAACAACAGGGTTCTTCCTCTCACCATAATGCATCTACACACTACTGTAAGTATGAAATCAACCCAAGCTTCCTTACTTGAGATATCGTGTTA
>WURT03056810.1:0-32843 GCA_009936505.3 Holothuria glaberrima | reverse complement strand
TGCTTATGGCTGTGTTTCATTTCGTTCAGCAAGGAGCCAGCATGCCCATTGGGCTTTTGTTGAAGGGGAGGTGAAAAATCATTTTTGGTCACAAGATTTCAAAAGGTTTTGAATTATTAAATGATATCTCGAGTACAGTGGGATAACTGTGTGGGATCTTATGCTTGTCATATATGCGACTTGTGCTTGTTACAATATCACATGGCAAGGAATCACTAAGCCTTTTGGCTTTCTGGTTAATTTTGTGGGATTGTCAAGAAATGTGTGATCCTGCTGCCTAATGCAAACACTGGCTGTCTGTCATAACAAAAGACTATTGGAACTTGTTGCTTTTCCTCTTCATGATCAGCATAATTTGGTGCAGGGATAAGTTGTCCTAGCATTTCACGATAAGCCACAATTACTACCTGGTTGGTATACTGTCCCGTCATACATGGGTCTGAGAGAGTGCCACTTGTACTTACTTTTGTTGTAGTCTGATGTTTAAGCACCGTTAACTAGTGTACTGAAGGGAAAGCTAGTAATTTTGAACAAAGAATAGATTTGTTACAACAGATGAATCCATCATCTTAAAGCAAGCAAAAAACACAAATTCAAAACTTTTAGACCACAAAAACAGTTTGCATGTCTTTAAAATAGTTACGACTCTGAGGAGTCACAACTGGGATGAAAGCTTGCATCCACAAAGTATCGTTTTTGTAAGTTCTGTGCCAGGAGTGGCAAGAGGCAACTCTGAAGTATAGTTCTGGAACTCCTTCATATACTGTATGTAGTGACTTTTAAGGCTATAGTCCTGTATATGCAAGATTTAATGACCCTCCTTACATACATTAGAGTGTCTTTGTATTATAGGTCTGTAAGTCTTAGTTTAGTCTGGGAGAAACTGGCATGGTCAAGTGAATTACTGTACGTGCACATTAAGGGTACTAAACCTATACTTTAAGACAGTCATTTCATACCTGTATTTACCATACAATGATGCACTGTAAATCTGCTGCTGATACCAGTGGAAGATCTAATTTTGTAGTATATAAAATATATTACTCACTAAAGTATATAGACCTGTAGTTTGTAGGTAATGTGTGCATTAGGTCAAATAGCATCACCCTGGATATAGTATACAGTAAACCTTTACCCAGCTGTTGGAAAAAACTTTTCCATTAGACCGTTCAGAGTTACATGTATGCATGATGCACCTCTGGCACTATGCAGAGTTTGGCTTGATTCCAATTGAAACAATTTCTGTGTTTGCCCGGCAATTTATTGGACAAATATAAACATTAAATCCATGACACTTGGTTGCAGACCTATAAAATGAAAAACAAATTTGAAGACTGTTCATCTTTGTTCAAATGCAAATCATACAGTTGCTCATGATTGGCAAATAAAATCAATTATATAGCTTCAGCATGCAACTGAAGTCCGACTCCTGCTATGAATGTATTAAATGTCAAGGGATAGTCATTTGAGGAGGACGGAAGAGTGATTACAGCAAGCCTATATACACACTTTCAGTTTTATTAAATATTGCTTAGAACTGCATTTTATTATTGAAATATGTTGATTTTGACTTTTAACCATAGCACAAGTATATATATACAGTATTTCAAATTAAGTTGTTAATACATAAAAGTATATATTCCTCATAAAGACTGCACTTAGAGGGAAAAATGCAGTCCCCCCAGTTTGAATTAGTGTACCTCACCATCCTCATTTAGGGATGCTTTCAATCATGTGACAATATTTTTGTTACTTATTTGTCAGAATAACTCGTTGATTGGGTTATTTTCAATATATGCAATATTTTTACACAGAAAAATAATGAAAAATACTTGTGAGCAAAATAAGAGGAGATTTGTAAGATTTAGCAGATTCTTAAATATAAATGTGGGTCACTACTCTCCCTTAAATGTGTTGCTTCTGTTTGCATCTGACAACATCGTCCAATTCAAGTGATTGTAGAGGCTTTGGGTGACTCCAATATTTTTGGAGTCAGGTACCGTACCTGCAGCCCTATGGTTGCAACTCTGATTGCAGAGATACCAACTGTTCCAATTTAGGCGGAACAATTCCGCTTTTTGCAGCTCAAATTTTCCATGTTCCGATTTTTGTCCGTAGTATTCCGATTTTCTGCACAAATGGTTCCACATTTTATTTGTATGTAACTTTGTCTTGTAAGTGTTGTGTAAGCACAACAGTTACCACAGAAGTATAATGCAGAGAAACCCATTACAGACAGAGCTTACCAATTGTAAACTTTCAAGCATAGAAAGCGTGTAGCCTTCTATGTATACTGTAGTGCACAAGGTATACTTTGTAAGTGATATAGCTCTGATTTACTTGTAGAGTAGCTTTCTCTGTGGTATATATCCTTGCATCTATGGCGCTTCCTTAAAACTGCAGTACTGGTCCACACTGTATGTATGTTTGTATGGTATGCAGCATTGCAGCTACTGTAGCATTTAACGTACAACTGAATGTATTCAGAGTACCTACAATACAGTGTTGTAGTATGTGATTGTACAGCAAAGCCTAGCGAGGTTGGTATTTTGTTCAATTTGGTTTGATGGCAAACTTAATTTGCCCTCGACATGATTGTGAGAAAGTGCTCACCTAGGAGGTAACGTCATGTTTTACTAATTGTGTTGTTTGCTGATAGTCCTAGGCTAGGCCCAGTGTTCGGATACCATCTTCAGTAGCTAGGCAAGTAACTTAATGTTGCCAGCCCTAGCCTTGGCCTAACACATAACAGTTAGGATTGTTCATATAACGTTCCTATAATGCATTTTAATCTACAGTTTTCCATTCGATAAGGGTGGGGTGGGTGAAACTTGTATAGCCCGCAGCCTGTACAGAATAAGCTAACATATAGCCTAACAGAATCTGTTCCATAGTGAAAAGATGCAGGCCATGGCCACTTGACAGTTGGGAGAAATGAACTCAATTTTGAAAAGCACTGGTATATGGGCTAGGCCTAGGTTCAGGCTTTTTTTTTTTTTTTTTTTGGTTTATATGCTTCCTCGGCCTCGGAAAACCATGCAGTGCTCAGATCGTCAAAAGGTGGTGTTTTTCTTTTTCATTATGCAAGGTTGACAGCTCTGTGATTGGAGTTGTGAATCCAGCAATGACATGATAACTGACACAGGAACATACATAATTTTTGTAGCTATAGACAGTCGATTACTAGCCTTTCAATAAGTGTTAATACACCAGTAGGCCTACACAATTGGTTTCTTAACATCTGATGTGCTGAATCTTAAAAGTGGGAGAAGCATAGTGGCCTTTAAATCCTGTGATTGAATAAAGAAAAAGAGCCAATTGTGTTTAAATTCTTCATGAAAACCTATGAAATAACACAACTATTAGCGCCCAAAATATGATTGTAAGCATATTTTTGAGAGTTAGTTCATACTCAAATTCTCCAGTAGTCATATGATTCTAAGGATAGCGGAATAGCTACTGTACTCGACTCCTGGCTAGCTGGCCAGACTCTGAAGTAACCGACTATCACTAAAACACTAGATGACACTATATGTTTATGTTGCTCACCAAATGGCAAGTTGGTTTGGAAATTTTTGTCCAGGCTAGCTCTGAAGTAGAGTGGGCCGGGTACGTTGCACAAGCAAAGTATCAGCACTATTTAGTATAATTTCAGCTCTCATATCAATTCTCCCAACTTCCTGCTTCATGTTAGTTCATGTATATGCCATTCAAAATGCCTAATGGAGAATTTGGCAGGTACATGGAGACGGAAATTTTATTCATCCTTAAATGATTAGAGAATGACCGTAACAGATGGAATGCTTTAATGTGTTGATTCTTCTTGCACTATATTTCCGATATTCTTAGAAGAAAGAAAAGCTGTGAATGGTTATGAAAAGAAATTGACTCTTGTGTTTTTATTTGACCTTGATGTTTCCACAAGATTACTCTATTCATCTAAACAACAGAACATTAATAGCTTTGCCTTGAGTGGATTCCATGGCACATGTTATCAGCATGTGTAGTCCACATTGTTGGATCGTAGCCAGCGGTAAACTGGTGATGTCTAATGACTAATTTTGCTTGACCTAGGACCATGATGGAATTTCCTGGTTGGATAGGAAACTGTTAAATGGACTGCATACTAGCAGAAGAAACCAGAATAATCAGATGCATGTTTACGGATAATGGAATTAATATCACGCCTCATGCATGTAGTTACTGTAATTCACACAATTCTCTGTTTGATGGGTATTTTTATGAGCATCAGTGTTGTGTCACGTGTATCTATTGTAAATTGTTGTGCTGATACATTCACTTTAAAACATACCTTCTGTCCATCAGTCGTAATCAGCAGGGTTACATCAGACACTAGTAAAGGTCACATGAACATCCTTTACGCTAACACAGGAAATTTATGTTTACAGTAGATGCAGCTTTTTTAGTTACTTCTAGGTACAACGCATAGGCTGTGCTAAACTCTGCCAAAGCCTTTGGAGCAACCAAAATCATGTACAGAGAATTCTGTAATTAACCTAGATCAAAAGCTGTAATTTAAGGAGAAGTATAATGCAGAAGGCTGAAAGGTCATTAAGGTTTTGCAGGCCTGTATCTTACTTGAATTTTGAATTTGGCATTAGAAGGGAAGAACAGAAAGAAGCTGGTGTTTTAGAGGTTGCTGTATTGCTGTCTTGCAACATTTGCATACCTGCCAACCATTCCGCTTTAGGCAGAATTTTTCCGATTTCTTCATTATTCCGCTTACTGATTTTCTCTCACCAAATTCTGCTTTTTTCAATAATTATATGGTAATAAATCAGTAATACACTTCGCAAGCAATGACTGACACAATAACTGCTGTTCTGAAATTTTGTTCGTTTGGCGTTCCTTACACAGTAGATATAAACATGATACAATGGGACACGTTATGTAGCCTACATCACATACATTATGTGTCATGGAAGCAATGAGCTGTGCAGTAAATGCAAGCTAGTCTTAGTACTAGCCCTGTATGTAGTGTCGTACGTAATTGAACTCCGAGAAGTCTAGACGCGATGCGTGATAAGTTGATAGTGTTTACAAGCTGAAATGGAATATATTGAAACACGAGCAGCATCGGTTCAAAAGACACAAGTCCTCGCCAAAAATATCGGAGTGAATACTCTGAAGTGTTTTCTGTTGTGATTACACAGTCAAAACATGGAAATTGCTTTATTTTCTGAATACTTTGCACTACGGACATAAACATCAGTCACAGATGTATTGGTGACAATAAGAAACATTGTGTAGCCTATGTGTACAGTGCTGTATGTTGGGTCAGTGTGAGCCAAAGTTAGCGTTAAGCAATATCCTAAAGCATATACAGTACAGTAGACATAGACCTAAGCCTATGTTAGGTGTCCCACTGAATCTTAAGGGATACTGAATTTTTTTTATCTGAGGTTGGCAGGTATGCATTTGCCTGAATTTTGATCAAGAATCTCTTTGGGGCAAATTAATTTAGAAATATAAATTTCTGTGTGAAGTTTCACTTCCAGAAATTAATTTTTTCATGGAATATTCTGAATTAACTTAACCCTTTCTTAGCCAGATGATACCAAGTTAATGTGTCGATCACAGCCACTTACATCCTTTCACATAACATCCCACCTGCCACACTTAAAATGACCAACTTAGCTATGGAAATAACCCCAGAAGTTGGTGTGACTTTCTGAATGGCTTAGACATGTGGTTTTTAAGGATCATGCTATTGGAAATTTTTTCATACCTTGAACTGGTGAGGATATACAGAGCTAGCAAACAAAATGACAGCCTCCTAGACCAAGTCAGATTAAGCAGTGTGCACATTTGAATCAGCGCAGGAAGCTCTGAATGTATCTCCGAAGAAAAACACTGTGGAGTTTATTTGTATGATATGTCCCTGAAAATATTGGATGGTTATTAGGGTTCTGCCAATATTTAAGGTGCATTTCCATTGCATAATTTCTGATTTCGATGTGGATGAAGATCATGCGTCAGTATAGGGAGGGACCAGTTCGGTGAGTCTAGGCAGTCTGCAGCCATTTTGAATTAATCTGACACAGAAGTGCATTTTAAACAACAAGAACTGATAGAGAAATACATGAATTCTACAATTTTCATGTTCAGATCAACTTTGAATTCTGTTTTAGTAAAAAGCTAGTTGAATTTAGAATAGATTATGCCAATGTCAGGAACTATGATTTGCCAGAGCTCTGGCTATACAGTGCACAATAGGAAAAATCAGGATGGCTGTGAAAGGGTTAAGAAAATGCCTAAATCCAGAAGCTTAATATTTCATCCTCTTCCCCAGTAATTAAACCTCCAGATGCCCTTTTGTTTGCAGCAGGGGGGAAATATACACTGTGTTTTGCATACTGTACATCCAGACATTCAGTACTGTATACTTGCACATAGCACACAGTTTCATGGTGTACAGTACCTGGCTTTCTACAACTTGTTAAACAATCTCAAGCAAGACTGCCATTGGCCAGATATGGCCAGATTTGTTCCTCCTTCATACACGTACCTCCCTTGTTACTCTACAAATGGACAGTCCATATACTGTGGAATGATCACTGGTAATGAAATCCTTTGCTAGATGGCGCTCTATCCATATACCTTGAATAGTCTGCTATAACCAATTACCCTTCATCGCGCTACCTCCTCAGTTCCCATTGCTAAATTGGCTAATTACTTTTTAAAACACTGAAAAATGGTCATTTAGGTATATTTTGGTAGGAGAGCTTGGTTGTAAAGTGTGAAGTTCACTTCGCAGACGTATACTTGCGTGCGCCTTGCTATATCTTACATACCAAGAAGTATAGTACTAGCACATGAATACCCCAGTAAGTTGCATGGTGGGATTTCATCTGGCAGTCCTGATCTGTATTATACACTTAACACATACTTTTGTACTAAATACTAGGTGTGGGCAGGATATACAACTCTACTTCAGAGTCACAACTTCTGACTGGATAGTCAAGTAAAAGACTCCATTTCCCTTGGAGTCATAAATGCTATGGAAGTTTCAGTCAAAGTAACAAAAATGCATAAAAATCATAATTTTGAGTCACAATGCAGCATTCTTTTGCAGGTGTAACTAAATAAATAGTAAAACTAGCTTGTTTGGTCTTTTTGATTTTTGTTTTTTTTTTCATCACAAGGTTCTTTCTCAAGTTAATCTTTACGACTCTCCTTCATTGACAGTTTGGCACATCAGCCATTGAGAAGCCTCTTATGTACTGTTAGTCCAGTGGTCTTATACTTTTTGCATGGCAGGCTAGTAATCAACAGATGATAGCTGCTGCTGAAGTGTTCATATGCATGCTGTATGTTCCTGTGTCATCATTATATATATATATATATATATATATATATATATACCAATTTTCAAGCCTCTACCGCTGTCACGTATCTCTTTCGAGATCCAGTCATTCACTTCTGTAGCACTGCTGTTATACAGTATTTCCGTTAACATGTATGTATGTATACATATATATATATACATATATATAGTATAATTGTAGAAGTGACTCCATTCAGAGTCTGGACCAATAGGGCAGCAGGAACCAAACTCCCAAAGTATTGTCATCCAACCATTCTAGGTATGTACCATGTAGGGACAGGGAGAGACAATAAGTACTGTAACTCAGTATGATGACTTACCCAACCTTCTAGTGACAGACCTCATGCTATTAGAGATAAAAAACAGTGCCTCAGAGATCAACCCTCTTCATTGGTTACTCATTGTTTACCTGTGCCAATAATCTGACCACCCTACTGTTAGCTCTGAATACAAACCTGTGTCAACTTGACCTGACAAATTCCCCAGTCAATGTCAAACAGGTGTACAAACCTCTGAAGCCACAGAAGTATATAAAAGTGCTGTGCACTCTTCCTTTAAAATAAATCTTTCATAGCACTCCAATTGTTCATAGTATTGGAATTGAATCAATAATAGTGTGCCTGTCAAGGACAACTAGATACTGCTCCATACTACACACTGAAATTCTGGGAAAAATTATGTATGCATGTACTTTTACAACTCTGAATTTTGTGATTTGTTGTTAATTAAGGTTAATTGTATCAAAGCATGCATGCTTGTGTACTGTACTTTTGGTATCATATTGGAACATTGAAGTTGTGTAAATTGTATTGATTGCCTTACCGCTTGATGTGCTAGTGTTGTTCAAAGATTTTTGTTCTCTTGATTCCATGGTACTGTAGTTATATATGTTCATTTTGGCATGGACCAAAATTTTTGCACAACAAGCTCATAAAAACAAAGTTTTTAGGGTATAGACTTTTGAGTCTGCCTTCCCCTTCTCTTTCTCCCTCCCCTTTGCAATGAATGAATACTTGCTTTTAAAAAAAGACCTCTCTGCCCTGGCTTAGCACTAGGGGTGACCTTTTCCAGATTCTCTAAAAGTAGGAAAGGACCATCCTTAGCTACGTTAAGCTTGTCAGCTTAGTCAGGTCCCTGCTATCCGCAAGCTTTGTGTAGCCAAGGCCCATGCATAGATAATTTCCATACATACCCAAGAGGCTGAACACTTCTTTCACAGTAGCTTGGAATTAAACTGACTGTTTCTGTAGATTGTTATGTGGTTGTCTGCCATCGTGACTAACGAATAGCACTTATATTTTGAGATACACTAGCAACCTTTTTCCTACATTGTAACAATTATCACATATGATAGAAACTGAATTTATTCGTGATAGATGTTTGTTTCATTTGTAGTTTGTAAGAACTTTCACTGTGACTTCGCAGTTCTTTAAAAAGGAACAGGATATCTGAACATGTAGCCACCCTACTTTGCACAAATCAAATGTACCCTACCTTTACTTGTACCAAGGTATTAATGTGTTTTGAAACATGCACATTCTAGCCTCATTTATGAACTTTTGAATTTAAAAATGTAGTTCAGAGCAGAGGAAGCCAGATTTGATTTACCTGCATCTAGAAAAACACAACCTGATGTTGGTATTTGACTTGCAAGTATTGTAGGTACTGAAAAGATAGTTCTTCTTGTTCAGTGCATGCTTCCATCCCTCCTTACCTAATAATACTTCTGTCCATCAAATTTTAAACTTTGGGAAACTTGTTAAGTGGTTGAGGTTCAGTATTAATTTCTATTAACTTTAAGCCATCTGCAATTATATAGGTACTTGGAGCGATTCTATGTCACCTAGATCACCTTGCAGAACACCTCCCCTGCTGACTCCAAAGCCCAAGGACTAAGTACTCTTGTGGCCATTTAGGTCTCACATGTCAGACTTATATCTGCTGTTGCACACATAAAGTGCTCTCCAGGCATGGGTCATTGATCTCATTCTAAGGCGCTTGACATACTTTCTCATATCCCCTCAATCCCATCATCTTGGAAATACTCTGATGCAAAACAGGAGGATAGCCGAGCAGTTGCATTTCTGTTTCTCTCGTCCGACTATGTCTCGAGCCAGTCAGAACTATTGACATATCTGGAAGGTATCTTACCGAAAAAGCTTCACCCCAAATCCTCAGCGGAAGTGGCAAGTCTAAGATGTAGCATCAGTTAAATGGAGAGATTTGTTGACCAACTGTTGGCTATCTCTTGGTGGTCAGATCTTGTGGGATCAAGTGAATAAAGTGATGGCTTAAGGTAGTTCTTCCAGACTTTTTTTTTCTTCTCTTTCCTTCTCTGTCTTTACAAAAATTGGTTATGATACTGTAGCCTGCTATAAGTATATGAAAAGTTAGAACAGGGGCTGTTCTGTCAGAATTACTGTCATGTCTGCTACTTGCCCCTTACATTGGGTCAGGAACTGTCTTCAGTTGGACATAGATACCATGTGTTTGATTTGTCTGAAGGGTACAGTACTTTAAGAGTCACTGGCTGGTGCCTACAATTTTCAAATGTTTTCACTAGGACTGTTTGCTTAAAGTGGCTATGGCAGCACTCCAGGTGCATTTTGTTGTACCCTGGTACTTGAAATCATGGGTGATTTATACACAGTCTTTGTTTGACTTGTGCAAATCATTGAAATGTTAGTATGTACAAAGCAGTCGCCTCCACACACAGTGTGCATAGTAGAATTGAGGTCTTGAGCAATTAAAAATTTACCTGGGAGATGATTTACACTTGTCTCTTAAATCTGATCCTACCCAATTGTATGCATGTCTACTATCAGCATGTGTGGTTGGTGCATGTACTGTGTACCATCTTTGTCAGTACCAGGGAAGTTCAGCGGAGCACTCTTGACCTTGGGTCACCATTGAACCTGGAGGGTTTTCTTTGTATGCACTTAGCATAATCAGGTTGTTCCCTGTGCTTGCAGCAGGGAGTTGCCAGCAAACCTGCAGGATCAAAATTTGAGGATCAAATCGTAATATGACCTGTATTTCCATCAATACAGACTTTATCTCAAGTACCAAGATCTTCCTTAGCAATTTTAATATCAGATCTACAAACCACCTCAAGGGTGTAGAGTATGAGAAGGTTTAATAGCTATAGCTGCCACATTTTAGGAGGGAATTCCTTCCCCCTTGTTTGGAGAGGGGGATTAAGTATTGCAGGGGGATGGGGAGATTCCAGCCTTGCAAAAATGAAAAATTGGAAACACGATGCATCTGTCAATAGCACAAACTTATGTATCAACGCTACCCAACTTTACCATTTCCTATAGTTTCCTAGCTTCCCCAGGGTGAGGTGAGATGGGTGGTAGTGATGAAAAATTGTTCAAAATAAAAATATTTCTGGGTCAGCCCTTTACTTGGATCTTATAGGAGTGATATTATAACAAACTTAGCAACTATGTACAGCTACTATTCATAACAACTTTGATATTCATCTTGCAGTGCTGATATTTTTTTGAACTTTCAAAACATAGCCAATACCACAACAGTAAAAATATTGTGGACCTAACGAAATTGTTGAATGCGGAATTGTGGACCTCCTATGAGGGAGGCTCCTGAGAAAGTCAGTCTGAGCAAGTTGGGTGGCAATATGATGTTTGGAATTTTCAGTTCCTTAGGGGTTTCATGTTAGCCAAACTGTCAAAGAGGTCACGACATCTTGTCAGTCATTTGTTCCTTACCCGGTGTAACAGGGCAAAGGCAGAGGTATAAAGTCCTTGTTTGACACAGGAGTTGTTTACTTAAAAATGGTACAGATCAGTGACTATACCACGGTCAGCATTGTGAAGGCGATTTGTCTTCCATGGTTAAACTTATCCTTCATAATCCACCCATTAAAAGGCAAGTGCTATTGAGTCTTGCTCAGGAACCCCTGATTTGGCAGAGGTAACATAGAAGTGTCCCTATACTGCAGATGTCTACATTCTGCAGTGTATTGTTCAATGTTATCATTAAGATATAAATAGGGTCACCTGAAAAGCATTTACTTTTGTCCAGAAAGGTAAAATTGCTTTTTCTTTACTGAAACACCTGCATTAAGCAGATTTTCCCTTGGGTGAAGTTCAAAGAAATGTTTTCCTATTCATTAGAAGTCAGAACTATTGTTCATATAATTGATACTTAATACAATTATGTCAAGGGAAGCTACTTTTATGACGTATTATAATCCGTAAGTTCCCAGGTACCTCTAACAGACAGACAAAAGAAACTCATTTTGGAAGAGGATACAGTCATAAATTTGTGGTTCCATAGGAATTGTTTCCACTTGTATTCACTATCCGAATTTTGCCATCATCTGCCCACTCAAGTTTTTCATGCTGGGGTGTGCTTCAATACAATTTAGGTAATGGGCATGAAAATAATTGTGCAGTGTTGGGCTTGTGGACTCCATTGAAAAGTGGCAAAAATCAAAAAGGTCCATTGTAACGATTTTAATTGCATTTACGACTATTGTCTATTGCAGGCCTTTACATTTGAAAATTGAAGGCGAGTACATTACAGCTCTCCTAAGAGCTGCTATGGCGAGCTGTTTCCTAAATTTTTACTGATGTTACATGCATCAGAAAGCTTGCCAAGCTCTTGTAGACACACTTTTTTGACTATCAAGATGAGTAGTAAAGACTCTCCTTAAATCCATTTAGGTGAGTTTAGGCTCTGCCGAGATTGCTTGCCTTAAATGAAAAGGCCTGCTGTTGTGAAGACAGAATATTGATTGGCTTTAATGCCCAGTCATGTCATCCCCTATGAGCTGACAAGTTAAGCAAGTTAGAGTACCCTAAGAACTTATACAATACACATTAGAAAAACAAAGAATCTCTATAGAATACAGTCAGTTTCATGGGCCATCTAGTATTGTTGAAGATTTAAAAAAATGAGGGCAGTATGCTCCTTTGCCAAGGGGGCACCATAATGCTGGTCTTATAGATTCATGAAGTCCAAGTGGAGGATGTACAGAATAGATTAGATGCACAACAGTACACTTCAGGAAGGAAAGTGGACCAACATAGCTTGTAGATTTCCAAAAGAATGTAAATTTACTACTGGTTTTGTAGTGCTGTACACAAAATGTAGACAAGACTACAAATGCTAGGAAGTGTTCTGATTGTTTTATAGAACATTAACTTAACAGACTTATATTCACCCAATGGCATACTAATAGGGAAGAGGGGGAAGGGAGCTGTTAGCTGGATCCCAGCCTTGAGGGCATTCCCAGCAGCATACTAATGGGGGTGGGGGGGGGATAATTAGCACGGGTACACGCCTTGAAGGGATCACCATGCCACAGCCCCCAAAAATCACTGATTAATAAGCATATCGAAGGATAAAATCAGTTTAAATCTTTGCCAAAGCTAGTGGTCAACATTTGTCTCGGCATTCTTTTGAAAAGAAGCATTTTTGAGATTTGCAACAGAGGATATACCCAGTGAGAGAAAATTAGAAAATTCCTTTAATGTGAGTTTCTTAACATTTCATAAGCCTGAAAGCTTTGCTGAAGATATTACAAATTTGCATAAAGCCACTTTAGTCCATAGGGCCTACATGAAACACTACTAAGTGTGACTCATGATGGAATACTTTGAGCTATGTTGGCGACTTTTTTTTCTGTACATTGGATATACAGTAGATGACACTTGTGAACCCCTGTTGGGAAGGAAGTTCCAACCTTTTCATGGGGATTTTAGGTGAGATGAATGCTTGTATGAGATTCTACAGCAACTGTAATTTGTAAAGTCTCTCAAATTGGCACATACAGTATATAACCCCTAAAAAATCAAGAATCCTTAACTTGCAAGCAACAGGTCATAGGGTCAGTTTGTGATCATTAACCCTTTCCTTTGTCATAATGACATCTGACTTCCCATTCAGTGTGCCATTAAAGTAATAATTCATATTTTTATTGCTGTTGTTGCATACTTGCACAAGAGGCCAGCAACATGTATTGCTGGCATTAAGATTCTAATAATTTTATGGTAGCATGTTATTGCCATCAGTCCTTATTGCTTGAAACCATTTCCGTGTTTTTAAGACAATTATCATACATGTGTGATTCATGCCTGGAAATGTCACATCGTTAGCATAATTTAAGAATAAATTTTCATTACAGGTATGAGAGCTTTTTTGTTGCAACTACATTCTTAGTAATTTTAGTAAACAGTCCTAGTCTTTAGAAGTTTTAAGTTTATAAGGTAATGGCTCTCTAAGTTGTACTCACAATGAATTCATTATTTGTTAACTAAATGTGTGTAAAGAATTGCCTCTTTCATGTGCGGAACATTCAAAGTTAATGCTCAGCAGTAACCCATAAAATATGCAAGTAATGACTGAATTCATCTCAATGAACCAAGAATGTCTTTCAGCTGCTGAGAGTCACAATTATGCCAAGCCAGTGCAACTTCAGTTTAGTGTGAGAAGTATATTTGAAAGATATTAATTTACGTCTGACAGACTCCAAACATACGTAGTCTGGCCTGTATCCTCCCAACCTCTCCTGCCTTTGATTCCCTTCGACCTCCCTGGAGAACTTGTTCCTCTTTTAATTGCCATTTGTTGGAGAAAAGGTCGTCATTGTGGTAATGAGGAGAAACGGTATCTCCATTGGACTGAACGAGCTAACAGGTATCACGTTACCTATGCGCACAGTGCCTACCCTAATATTATCATAGGGCACTTTATTAGTCGTGCGCTGTAGAGGCATATTGCCGAGAGCAGTCTCACTAGACAGGAGAGTGTTTCACAATTTAGTTTGATTGGAATACAGGTACTTGTAATTTATCAAATCATTAGGTTTGTCATTTCTGTGGAGAGGCAGAAGGGATGGCTTTTCCTGCTCAGCATTTTGTTTCTCACTGTCATGCCTGGCACTGATGTCAAGGTAGAATCAAAATGCTTTTCAACTCAACAGTGACACTACAGCACCTCAGTGACTACTGATTGCTGGGAGTTAAATCAGCTTGCTTCCCAACAGGGGTGGCAGAAACAGGACCAGGGTATGGGGTCCGGGGGGTAGATAGCAAGGGTACGATGGTTGTGTCAAATAAGTTTTTAATGGTCATTTACTAGAGTGGTATTTGTATCAGTTAAACACACCAGCTGGTAGTGTAGTTTATCAACTGTTTAAATCTGCTAGTTTTGTTTATAAACACATTTTGAATGGTGTTTTGTTACATGACAGTGTCAATATAGTCATGAAGTGATACAGGGAAGCAAATTATGTATTGAATGTATGAGAGACATGTAGCTTTGAAAATCATTGCTAAAAGACTTTCTCAGAGGTAGGGGTGAATTTCTGTCTTTCTTAGAATTAGAGTAATAAAGAGGGATTTATATCATAACTATATAAGGTAGAAATGTGAATAACTCACAGATAGGCCTGTACCTACAGGTATCTATAGTCATATCTACATGCCTTAAAAAGTAGTAGTTTGTAGTTAATATTTTCTTTACATAAAAGGAGTATGCTGTTCTTATTGGTCTTGTGTGAATTTTCACTGGCAGATGGTTTTCTTGGCCCAGTGGGGGTACAGTAGTCGTACTCTTTGAGAATTAACTGGACTTGAGTAGCAAAAGATGAGCATCATATTGTTATACCCTCTGTAAGTACAATTTATCTCTGAAAGCTTAGCAGCAAATGTCAGGGCTTACTGCTCTACCACCAGTCCAGTACCGTAATCTTTTCTTTATTCATGTATGTAACTGTAGAAGTTTTAAGTATTGAGGTTGTGCAAATTTTCACAGGCATGTATGTGGGTTTTGCACCTGACGGCTGTAGCTCTATAAGCTGAGTGACATTTTTGCCTTCCAATCTGAAAAACAACTTTTTCTTCTTTTTTGTGTGTTTACCACAAAAGAGACACTCCTCTTATATGTTTTTCAGCATCAGTTAAAACACCATGGGTAGGACACAATTGGGATTGCGGGTACATATCTGATGGAATGTGTTGGTTTCTTAAGAAGAATAGCTTAAGAGACTCCGTCACTCGCCATGCATGAGTGGTGTGGCGATTTTAGTTTACCTGATGAAAGAGCTGCTCACCAGGGTTTAACAGCTTGGAAACCTACTTCTAGTTGAATTGCCTTTTGTTCCCAGGCACCTTCATTTCCCCCTGTAAATAGGGCTGCCTTTGTGTTAAGTGATGGTGGGGTGTCACATTGTAAAGGCCATAACAGCTCTTGTGGCTATAGGGTATTCATGATGAGTCACTGGTGAAGGAGGTTCACAAGTTAACATACTACTGGTGAAATAAACAGTCTTATTTCGCTCCTCATCACCTCATATTTGCATTTCCCAACTTGCCTGCAAGTACCATCTGGCACAAACCATTAACACTGGGATAGCGCCCTCACACTGTGAACAAGACTAGTTCAGTGCATGAAAAAGGACTATGTTCAACTGTTCTTATCAAATTATCAAATTACTAAGAAGTTAGATGAATTCAACAAGTGCAGCAAATTGTTAATTGCAGCACAGTAGGAAAAATTATAACATCAAAAGGGAGTAGGGTGGACACCTGGGTTAACTTTTGGTAATGGATTGGGTAGTTAAATTTTCCCAACAGCTAGGTAAGGAGTTTTAACTTGTGGCAGGATCTTGGGGAGTGAATTGTCATGTGTGGATGACACAGTGCTGCAATTAGCACAGTATCCTGTCGAATTGTATATCCAAAGTTGCCCAAAGTTGATGTTTACCTTTAATAGTCAATGGCAAAAAAATCATGACAGACTCAACTAATAACCCTACAGTATCCTCTTTATTCCTTCCTCTAAGAAGGCTTTTTTATCCGGTGAGTCTTTCCTATGCACTCTGCGATATAGTGAGTTAAAAACTCATGATTTCCTCATGCATTCTGTAACAGTGTTTTCTTTAGGAAGTGGTTGGATTCTAGAATAGAGAGGCAGAATATGCATATTCAAACTTCTCTGAATCCTGTTCTTTAATACTGTGCTGTCTCACTGTACATGCAAGTGTGTGTGTGCACTTTGCAGGCTATTTAAATGGTACAGTATATATGTTAGTACAGTAGATCTATACATGATTGCACTTCAGGGTATGCTGTCTTCTGTGCAATGTAACATATGCCACTTGTGTGGGAGTGATGGGATAACATGAACTGGCAGTGAACATTTAGTGTGTTTTCAGAGGTTGAGGAGGGGGTGGGTAGGGTAAAAATTGTTGGATGATATGGCCAACTGGCAGTTCACATAAGTCTGGATCTAGAGTTCTGGGTTATATGGGGATAAGGGGATTGAGAAGTGAGAGTGGTTGGATTACAAAGCTGACTGGCAGTGAACTTAAGTCAAGAGCTAAAGTTTAGGGGGTTTGGGGGGAGGCGGGGTGGAAGTGGAGGGAATTGGATAGTATGGCAAACTGGCATTGAGCATGCCAATCTTCGCAGCTCAGCATAATTTATACAATTTAATGAACCTACCAAAGTTTGAGAGCGCTGCAGGAAACCAGTGAAAACTTGAGAAAAAGCTCACCTTCGCATTTGAAAATTCCAAGATGATATCTGCTTTCATTACTTTCTTGTTTAGCAATAACATGCTGGTTCAGAAACAAATTATGCACAGCCACCAGAATGGAGCAGATTTGTTTGTCTCTGCAAATTTAATATTCGCATGTACTGTAGGCGTAGGTATGTCAAATTAAGAAGGTCGTTGTTTATCATGGAGCAAACTTTGTTTTGAAATGTGAAGAGAGCACAAGATAATACCTTGGTTCACCAAAGATGTGCAGCATAGAACTTGTTGGGGAAAAATATCCTTGAGCTTAAATGTCAACAAAAACAATAGACATAGCCCTTGTAAAACCTTAACACAGCTTCTTTAGGAAAACCTGGTTCTGTAATGGAGCAACACTTTGTAGACAGAAAGAAAAAAAAAATACAAAAAAGGAAAGAAAAGTGAACCTTGTCTTAAACTGTTACAACAGTTCAGAATTACATAGAGAGATGATGATCGATATAGTGTGCATGCTGTAACTAACATGGTTTGAAATTCAGGATTTATGCATAGGCCTATACTGTACATGGCAAGATGCTAATCTTAGCTTTTCCTCATTTTAAATGCATTAGAGGTTTCGCTGCTCATGTATTTAAGTTTCAGTTATGAAAATTTGGCTTCACCCACCAAAACCCCTTTCACATTCGAACTACAGTAGTATATATACAGTAGTTCCATTTTACCAAATATTCATGCAGACCGGCAGAGTTTTTGTTTTCAAGAATTAGGTCATTCTGAGTTGCAGTGTTAACATTATAGGGAGCAGGTTTTTGCAGTTTCTGCACTTTTCTCATCTGAATCCTGCAAGTTTTAAAATCGAGTGGAGAAATTTTCCGCACGCCTATTGGGGAACCTGTTGAGAAAAAGTTGTTGCATCTTATCAAAATCTCCCACCTCCCACCCTCTCTTGAATCAAAATGCCATTCAAAAATATTTGGGGGGAATTACCCAATTCTGAGACACCCCCCCCCCAATCTGAGACCTAATGCCAATACGTCTTAGTTATCATTTCTAGCATCTATACCCATCAACACTAGTTCTTCTCTTTCCACTAGTAGTCACTAGGCAATTGTTTTGGGGCTGCAATATGACCTTCCCCCTCCCCTCCCCAGTCTTGTGTCTCATCTCTGGCTGCATCTGGCATCTATTTTCATTGACACTAGTTTCTTTCTCTTTCCACTATTAGTCATGAGACGATTGTTTTGAGGTGACCATGATCACCTATACTTCCTCCTAGTGCACCAAGAAAGTGCTGACCTACAGTGTCATACCATTATCTATTAATCTCAGATGTTCCAATTCATTTTTATCTCCTTGGTTCAAGTTACATTGTAACAAAACAATCTACATCACCCCTCATTACCTCTTACTTACATGCATAATCCCCACTTACCATGCAGTAAGACCCTGGCAAACCTAAGGAGGGCGCTCTCTGAATGAGGGCAGCCTCCAAAATCCTCATCTCACTTGCTGTCAGACAGCTAACATGCATGTTACTCCATGTAGGTCATTGTTTGAAGTAACATATGGCCACCTAATGTTGAGCAATTACATAATTTTCACAAAGAAAGTGAACTAAAAAGAAAAATTTGCTGGTACAGTTGCTATGTCCAAAGCATGTTCACCAGGGTCACATTTTTTTCCATGAGTTAATTGCTTCGTATGCAAGGTTTTTTTTTTTTGGACAGGTATACTGCTCTTCTTGTGTGTTTTTGCAAATTGTACCTGCGGGGTGATTTGTAAATAACGTAAAAGGAATCGAGTTATGTAATTATAAGCCATCTGAGTAGGCTGCAAATGACATTAATCACTGCCAGCAGTTTTCCAATACGAGTTTCACATCAGTATAAAGAATGGTTGCAGGTATGAACAACATGGCGGTATTTAAAACCAAATTGCATCCATTTTGCCAAAACTTACTTAAGTCCTCTTTTTTTTCCGCCATTGTAGAATCTGTATTCACATCCCTGGGTATACTTTACAACATTTAAATTATTTTAAGTTATTGACAGAGCTGTAAAACATGTTAGTCTACATCGTTGATGAACTTATTACATGATGATCTAATTTTTCCCAACATGGGCATTACAGAGAGAGTGGAATCTCTGTCAAATTTTCATGTCAACAAAGCTCTTGTAGAGGAGAGAAACTGAGACAAAATGAGAAGTTAACCAAAAAATTGGCATTCTGAATAGTTTGGCTGATGTTTAATCCTTGATGCAAATGTCCACTATAAAGCTACGAAAGTTGAACACTGTTCATCTATGATCTATGTCTTTGATTGGCCCGAAAGAGCAAAGAATGATTTTATGTGTCTTATAGCTTTAGAGGATATGAAAAATTTGGAAGTATGAACTGACCTTAATGTTCATACATTGTAACCCTTGTTCCAAATTGGATACCTAAGCTCTATGATAAAGGTGACACTGTGAACATCAAAAGGTTAGGATGGGTATCCTTCTTCTATATATTCGTTAAGCCATACTCCTTTGCACTGTCACCAGCTCCACTACTCCCTAGGGCAAGGTCCTTTTTTAACTCAGTTTCTTTCATTTTCCTACACAGAAGTAGGTTCCTCATGTCCTTGTGTAGTGCTCCTTTGTCACTGTTAGTTTGGAGAAGAGTCTTCTTTATTTAGTAGGAAATTTAAAAATTTACAGTTTTATGTAACACTTCTTGTGAACAAGGAAATATTAATTACTTTCCATTTATATCCATCTAGATACTGTACAATAGCCTTTTATCCGACCCCATACTTCATTTTGAATACATGTTACTAAGTACCTGAAAAGTTAATCACTTGATCTACTTCCATAAACTAACGGACACTTTGAAAGTTTCTAGCAAAAATAAAAACACATTTCCCAAACACTTTGGTATTGATTGTATTGAAATTTTAATTTCAAGAGATGTTTGCCTGGTCATTGGCATGTAATTTCACTTTCATTTTCTTTTATAAGCATGAATATTTTTTATTAACACAATACACATAGTCATGTCTTGTTACCTTAACATCTCAGTATGGAAATATCTTCTTTTTTTTTTTCTTTTTCGAAAGCATATGAGTGGCTGTTCTACTTTTACAGGAAGTTTGAGATAGCTTATCTACATTGTTTAAACTTACAAGTTGATAACATCTTAATGTATCCTAAAATCGATTCATTTTGTAATGACCTGCTTAACCTGCTGAGATGTTTGTGGTCATCAGACTTCAGGGGGTATTGCTACATTTTGCACAGTAGTGTACCATGAAATGTGATACATTTAACCAGACTTGAAGTGCAAGAACAATGTCATGAGTACAAGTACAAGGGCAGTGTCTGTGTTGTGAGTATGAGTACGAGTACAAGTTCAGTACATACTTTCTCATGAGTACGAGTACAAAATTTTGCATTTAAGCCCCTATGCAGAGCTTTCAAAATCTGTGAGCATGAGTTTCAAGTACAAATTAATTCTCATGAGTACGAGTACAGGCAATTATGCAAACCCATGAGTACAAGTACGTACTCACTACAAGTCTGCATCTACTGTAACTAAAGGTACTACATTCATCATGTAAGTGTATACTTCCATGATCTACAGTATGATCTATGTACAGTAACTAGGGTGACAGTTTGTTACCTGCTTAGCCACCTGCAAAGCACAGTTCTCTGTAAATCTGCAAGACACCCCAAGTTTTTGAAAGTAAGGAACATGGGCTAGGCTCAACTTAAATTGCCCTGCAGGTTAGGTATAGTCAGTGGGGCAGTTTTCAGTATTACCATGTAATAGAGTGTTTTGAGTTTTCTTGTCCCATTTCATTTGATTTTGTAAAGGGCTTGTGAGATATTTAGTTTGTGTACTCTGCTGCGATGACATCAAATTCACCTTGCTGCACCAAGCAAGTGGTGTGGAGAGTTTGCCGCGATGAAGGGGGATGGGGGGTCAATATATGTGATTGTCAGTTAAGCCAGTTTCTGAGTGCACTATGTGTATACTGTATTACTCTATGTTGCTTAATCTAACATTCTGATATGGGTCTACAGTGTAGTAGCTGAGCTTTATATGGTTACGTGAGGCAGGTGTGAAAGTTAATGGTGAAAAGCATCCGGTCATCATGCTACTTGTTGTCTTAGGAAGGTTGTGTTCTTATAGGGGCAGAGGATCATGGCCACTACCCATCCGGTTGGGCTATTCCATTGTAAAAAAGGGGAGTTGCAAACTTTTATTCCACATTTTATGGTAAATGATGTGTCATTCTCAAAATCATTCTTCTGAGATGATTTTAAAAATTAAGTCATATAGGCCTAATACAACTAATAGAATTTTGAGAATGAACCTCTTAATAACCATTATTTGTTTCAGCGAAAGGTCAGAAAATTTTGTTATTCCTAGAATTGGACTGTACTTCTGCCGGATGGATAGGGGCCATGATCCCGGGCCTGCTCTATAGAGTATGTGTTCTACACTTTGGAATTAAGACCAGAGTTTTCTAGTTCATTCAAGGGTGGCTTGTAGGTTTCTTTTACTTTTTGCTTTACTACGGCACTGCATGTGTGTGACCTTACCTGTCAAAAGATTACATCTCACTCCTGCTGCAGGTTATGTGGTCGATTTCCCTCTGGCCCTTTGCTATCTCCATCTTCTATCATTCTTGAAGCATGAGAAGCTTTCAGGAGAGGCAGCGTATCCTGCCTCATCAACCTTTTTCCCATCTCAGGAGATGTTCATTTGCTCCTTCAGCAAGATCGTGTGTCTTCATCAAGCCTGAGAGGCACAGTCTACCCTTTTTCTTTCTCACTTTCAAATGAAAAAACTTGGTTACTGACCAAAGGCAGAGTACTCCATCAGATTTAAAAAGAAACTCTTATTTCATGAGGGTTAAAAATGGGGACATAAAAGAGAGGAAAAGAAACATTGGCTACTGGACTCCTTCCTGTGAAAGTGAATTGGTGTCAGCGGATGTTATTAAGGTGTGAGTGGCTTGATCAGTGATGTGTTGACACATGATAGCCTGATTAAACCGTTCATTGTGGTTTTTACATCAGTTTATGGTATTGGCTGTCAGTGAAACATTGTGGCAGAATTGGACTTGATAAAGTTGACATTCAGTACTGCAGAGCTGCTGTAAACTCAATTGGAATCTTTTGGTACTTCTACTGAATGTCTCCATTGTAGTAATGTCATGTTGAGAAAATATTTTGAACCTTACACCCTCAAACTTTCTGGAAGTTTTATGGAAAGGACATTTTTGTGTAAAATAAACACCCTCTTAAAGTAAATAGTTTTCACAGATTATATTTGCCTGTGAAAATGATGACAGAGACTAGCTGAAGTTGCTCATATAATCCGCCTTAGCATGCTAAGTATGTCTTTTTATGTTTAAATTTAAAGATAATTTTGAAATGTTGCTTTGATTGTGGTAGAAATGATAAACAGTAACCATGCAGTTCAATGTAAATGTTGTGCAATGTTCAGAGTTCGTGGAAAACATGCACCGATTTTACCATGTTTATAGGACTGTATACTGATGACAAAGCAGACGGCACAACTGTTGCAAGGTACCGTTGTACCTTAATAGAGGAAGTATATAAAAAACCTAGGCATTCAGCACATGTTTCGGCATAGCTATGCTGATTCCTTTACCTCATGCAGAGGGAGGCAAGCACTTCATAAACTGCAGTAATCATTTTCTCAATAGGGGATTTTGTGTTACTTCAGGACAATTTGTGTTGTTAAAAAAAGCATTAATGTCATAAATTAATTTGGATTTCCATCACATGATTGCATGTTGAATGTTTTTTTGTACCAGAGTTGTCTTAGACTTGATGTAAGGTCGTTACTTGAATGACTAGGTTTAGTCGTAATTTCCTGAGCACACCAGAATCAATAAATCATGCATTGCATAGTATATTTTCTCCTTGAATTATCCAAGCCATTGATTTTCCCAGCAGTGCCCGCAGTGTGTAGACTTCAATGTTTGTATGTCCGAGTCCCTGTGATATCAGCAACTCTCTGGCGTGGGCTCTCTGTCATAGTGACGTCAGCGAAACACAGTTTTGTTAGTTGCAATCAATGAAACAAAAAAGAGATTCAGAAGGTTTTCACTAGGACATTTTGCCAAGTCATTTTGGAGAATCTTGTAAAAAGTTTCATTGTTTAGAAGACATTGAAGCATTCTTTAACTGTGTTTGGTGAATGGAGAAAAGAAATGTGGGTCATATCAGCCATTGATAAACGTTGTCCAAAAGAAAAATTGTCGTGACAAAGAAAGGTCTCAATTGAAATATGGTGGAAAGGGAACGTTTTGTATTTGATTATTCAGGACTGTCAATTCAACGAGCAGCAATTGGCTTTAGACATTTTTGTAGAGAGCAAATAGTACTGTGTGGGTGTCTCATTTCCGCGCACCCTTGTATAATGAAACGTGTTGATCGAGGGTAGGCAAGGAGAGCTGTTTTGTTTGTCTAGCCCTGGAAAACTTATTTTTATAATTGAATTGGACAACAAAGTGATTCATGAATATGTATGTTTGAGATAAATGTCAGTATGGAAGGTAAATAATACTAAATGTTGTGTCTCTCTGTTGACAGTTTGTTAAAACTGGATGGTCATAGCTTTGGGACATGGCAAGGGGGGGGGGGGGTTTGGAGGACAGGGCTCTATTGGACAGTCTTCCCAGTTGCCAGGCTAGGATGGTTCCTATCCTACAGCCAAGACGAATAAAATACCAAATAGTGAGAATTTCTAAACATGCAGTTAGTTCAAAGCTTTGCCAGAGATTGCATCATTTTTCATGTAAAACACCTTCCAAAATTTCCTGATGTAAGGATTGCTTTGTGCTGTGTACATACTGTAATCCTTTTTGAAATATAAGAAGCAAACCTATCGCATTTGTATTGTAATTTCAAGGTTAAACATTCTTTATTATCTAGTTTGTAAAACTTTTTGTCAAATTAATTTGACAGGGTAAATGAACATTAAAGGAACACAATAAATGAACAAGTCATTGCACTTTGTTGTTTGGTAATGTCTTGCAAGCAAACAGAATAATTGGCTGTTAAGGGAAAGTTTTGTAGTTCATTAGTTTGTGTGTAAATTTGCTATTTTATTTTCTGTAACTATGTGAAGTCCCAATCAGTATGTGCTGTGAAAACTTTGTCATGGTTAATGAACATTTATTGCATCAACATTCAGCCATAATGAATTTTGGTGTGCCATCCTATTTTTGTGATGGAAAAGCAGAAAATGTTATGTGGTTAGAATTGCTGTAGAGATTCCTGAAAATTTTTTTTGTGTCATTTGGGGGATATTTTGACAGTGTTAGCAAATTCCCCAGGAGTCACAATTAGTCCAAGAAAATTGGAGTTGCTAGTCCAGCCCTCCCAGAAGTTGCAACTCAGAGGCAGAGTAGCGTAAGAAGTAGTAGCCTGGTTTTTTGGGGGTATATAGTCCATTTTGTTGTGTGCTATCATTCTGTGTAGAATTGGAGACTCCCTATTTTCACCTTTAATCCCCAGTTACCTGCAATAAGACCCTGGTAAACTAATAGCACAGTCAGTGGTAGAGGACACCCTTTGGAAGAGGGTGGCCTCGGCCATCCTCTTCTCGCTTACCAGCCAGTTGAGTTTTGTGCAGTGGCAGCAGCAGTCGTGTACTTTATGTGAAGCACTTGTACAGTAATTCCTTCACATTTTCTCATTTTCTACTCCTTACAAGTAGGAAATTGAGGCCTCAGATTTGTGTAATCATTTAGTTGGAATTGTCTTTTTCAGTCTTATGGAAGTAGGATACTTGAGAATGTATATAATATAGCATGCTTAGAGATTCTCTGAAGTTAACATTTTTGTGGAATACTCTAACAACCATTAGAAAGTGTTTTATTTTTACAATAGATATCATTAAAAACCAGTCTTTTGATTGAAATGATACTTTATGTTCTTCCTTTATTTTTCTCCTTCTCAGGTCCAAGTGTGCAAAAGCCTTGAGAAAAGCCCTGTGATGCATCTATCCTCCAGCAGGCCCCGTTGGATAACAACATCTGCATCTTAGCCATTGGTGCTTATGAGATTGAGTCCACCTTACATATGCATGGGAATACTCAAGCCCTGATGGTGGCTGTCGCAAACAGTCAGCCTGCGAAGCTATTGGAAATCTGGTGGTGATGTGGTCAATGGCCGATGTTTTTCATTTGAAGTGAGAGTCCCTTACCTGTCTTGGACTGTGGCAGCTCTTTTCGGACTTAGTCTTGCAGGCAATTTGTCTGGATAACTGTCTGTCTAATCCAGTAGTGCTTACGAGGAAGTTTGTTTTGTGTACACTGTATTTTTCCTTCCCGTGTATTTTCGTAATGTTTCAAATCTTTGTCATAGCCATGTTTCGGTTGCTCCTTTTTTTCCTGTGGCTTGTATATATATATTCATCTTCACTGTACAATCATGTTGTGTTGTTGAATGGTTGTAACTTGCCAGAAGTTTCAAGTATTAGTCTACATCTTTAACTTCTCCATCGCTTATTTTTTAGGGGTACTAATAAACTGTAAAGTGGTACAGGGTTTTAAGCAAAAGTCTATTGATAAGAAGAGTGTGTAGAAATATCAAACCACTGAAGAGATAAATTATAAAATTTATGTAAGATTAGCCACTTGAAAATACACATTGTAATCATATTACTGGTATCTAGTCAGATAATGTGTATGTTGCCCTAGTAAAGAATTATACAACCTTATGTGAAGTTCTTTGTAGTGGTGGAGCAAGGGGAAAATGTGCTTATTTTAAAGAGTAAAAATTTAGTTCACAACCTGATATGATTGCTGTATTCCAGTCCCTGTACAAATAGAGAAGTGTAACAATTCAAGGCAGGTACAGTACCACATTTACTCCAGTTTGCACTGTTTACAAACAGTAATGGCATTTCCTTGGCTAGGAAACAAACTGGTTTATCTTTGGTATATTACATTGCAGATGAGTAATGAGGAATATTTACGTAGTTTACATTGTAGACCTATAACATTTGTTAAAAGTCCTTCTTAGCAAGAAAGTCTTTTCCTTCTAATGTAAGGCCACATATTCTCAGAAATTGTTAGAGGTCATTTAACCTCATATCAGGGAGTTGTCAAATAGCAACTCTCTGCTCATAGTTTGTTTAGTTGATGGTATGTCATCCATTGTTGTTTTAAGACTAATACACACTAAAACAGAAACAAAGACTAATACAAGCTAAAACAGAATATATCTAAATACAGTATTATACATTTCTGAAAATATGCCAATTAGTAAGAATCTCGCAACCAAATCTCACTTCCTTATTGTTACCAACCTTTGACCTGAATTACTTCATTGGTTGATGCTGAAATTGGCATACACTAGCATTGGACAAGCAGTGCTATATATCTTATGCAGACCTATGCAGTTTTCTCTTGAAATAAAGTGCATGGAGAAAAACAGGTGACTCAGAGATCTGGCAAACTTCCTTTCCCTTATTTCTCGTAGCAGGTTACAACCCTGATCCCTGTCAGCACGTATTTCCTGACAGGAAAAGTCAAGGCTTCCAAAATTTCTCTCTGGCATTACACAGGACGTCTTGTCTTAAAGTAGAACGTACTGTACCATAATGTACTTATTTGTCTGTTATTCCTTCAGTTTAATATAAGTCGTAGTTTTATACTAGACAGGCTAACAACATACCCATTAGTGGAAGCTTTCCAATCAGAGATCTCATCATTGCAGTTCCACAAATTTCACATCAGCCTGTCACTTTCTAGGGAACTTTCTACTGCATTTTGATTTGTAATATAATTAAAGTCCTGCTGGTATACACTCCATTGTCATTTCATCTCAAAAAAAAAAAATGTGGGGCAATTTTTTCTTTTTCATTTCATAATAAGCAGTTAGCTTTCATCTCCTTCATACACTGAATTAGAAGATAATAGAGAAGTCATTCTAGCTTCCACTTTTGCATTGCATGGCATTAAAGAAATGCCAAAAAATTTACGTTTTTATCTATTCCTGATATTTGCCATTTTATCACAAAAACAAGGTTCAAAATGACATCATTTAATACCACAGACAGTCTTTGCCTTATTGATCCATATTTGTCAGGAACTTGCTAATTCTATAAGCACTAAAAAAAAAAGAAAATATATCTTTCTGTATTAACATTGGCTTCAAGGTTGCCTTTAATAAAGCTGAGTTAGTCAAGGAAAAGATGTGACGGTGGCATTGTCAATAAATGAATGAATATGACGATCATGAATTCTGACGTCAGGGAAAGATAATTGTCATTTTCATATCGGTGAACAACCCCTTTATTATTCCACGTAGAGCTTGAGTGTCCTGCATGGCTGGTCTTGACTATAGCAACTTAACCAAATTAGAATTTTGTGAGAAGGACAGTCAGTAGAGAAAAGACATGTCTGCTTCAGTTGACAAATTCAAAAGGAAAAAAGGAGTAGAGTGTCAGACCTGCCCTTTCATCTCTTTCCTTTCGATAGTGTTTGATAATGTTTGTTACCAGCTTTGCTTTACTGCTCGTTAGATTTTGTAGTCTTCAAAATGTCACGTAGAAATACTGCCGTATCAGTAGTAGTATCGTACACCCCCTACACGTAGGTACCACAAGGACAAGATGCTCAAAATATTGCAACCTTGTTAGAGTTATGACGTCAATTTGCATGTGAAGTACCGTTAATGACTGCTGGTCGTCGTTTGATGATTAGGATGGAGACCAATAGATGAAGATTCATTCTTAGCTTTCAAAGTAAACATTGAGAAAGGCTGTATGTAGTGGAAAGAAGTATTTGTTGGTGTACACACAAACAAATATATACTTTGGAAAATGCACTGAAATTAATCATAACATGTTTGAAACATTGTTCATGTCAGCCTGTGACACATAAGTATTTGGGAATATTTTCTACATGTTTGCTAAGAAGTGACTGCTGTACTAGTTCAATCTATAGTGTCTGTCCACAGGTATATTAGGAAGGGGAAACTTTGTTTTTGTAGTGTCTCTAGAGGAATATCACATAGGAAATGAACCTGTTGAAATAAATGGAGATCTGCTTTCATACTTCTTTGTGAAAAGTGGAATGGTGGTATATGATTGGGGAGATTTTAATTACATCCAGATAAAATTATATTTTTCCAGATGTTAGAGAGGAATGTGTCTCGACAGAGTGAGATGGGAAAGAGAATTGTGATTGTCACTTAAACCTGGTGACAGAGAGAGAGTAAACTTGTTTGGTGCTAGTGGTATGACCCTGCACTCCACCTGTGGGCCAGTGATTTTGTTTTTATTCACTGTTGTGTTGACTTTGTCAGGTTGTGCTTGGCAACAGAATCATGGTAGATGTGTGTTTCTCATAACAGTTTAGAGAAAAGTGGCTTTAGAAACATTTAGTAGGAGCAAAAATGTTAGATCACAATAGTAGTACTTATATGCTTGAGTTATTGACATTCTGGACAGGGCTGTTATTTTTTCTTTTTTCTCTCTCTCTCTCTCTTTGTTTTTCGGTTCATGTCAGGAATATTGAAACAAATCACAAAGCAGCTCAACATGGAAGCATGTTAGTGTGGCTGTAGACTATTCCAAATAATGTGGTACAAGTTTGAAAAATTTATAAAATGGAACTGACACTTTGAGTTCATCAAAGGTGTCACACATGTTGGGAGAGGGGTAGTTGAAGGTGGAGGGGGAGTTAAAGATGGCTAGACAGGAGGTTAGAATGGAAGTAAGTAGTCTTATGTTAGGGAATATATGAGAGATATGATAAGTGACAGTAAAAGGTTGTAAGTTAGCAAGCCCTTCCATGGAGATTACAAGTCACTTGTCTAATGCACATTAAATGAGATGGTTTATGTATAGTGTAGAAAAATGAAAATGCTTTAATTGCAGTCTTATAGATTCATGAAAATGTGGAATATTGATGGTGGGAATTCAAAGTTCTGTCATTATGTTGTGTATATAAAGACTTGCTCAAAGAAGCTTCTGTGACGACTTGACAAGGTAACCTTACATCACATTGTGTGTTTCATTCTTGTTTAAACATGCTGTAATTTGCTCGTTTTCTCTAATATCCTTGTAGTGTAGTTGGCACTGAAGTTTTAATGAGGGCAGTCTTCTGGTTAACCAGTCACAACACCCTCCCTGAAAATCACTTTGACAGTTAGATATCTGTTGTGTGGTAGAGATTGTCTTTTGTTATGTTATTTAGGAATTTTATCCTGCGAGTATTTGCATCATACTAACATCAGATTTGTGTGAACTCGTGGATGTCCTGTAATTTTCATTTTCTGAAAATTTGGAAACTGAAGTAGGAATGAGAGATTTAACTGGTCTTCACAAAACACCTTGGATATGGCAGAGGTATTTAGAAAGCCTACACTGAATGAATTAATACTTATTGCCACTAGTCTACAGTGAGATGTAGATTTGACTGTTAGCAGAGCTTTGCATTCCAACTTTTTGATGTGGACTGTAAGCACAAATTTGTTTAGATGCATGGCAGAATGGTGGCAGGAGATGTGACAATTGCTACCATTGTAGAAAAGTCACTGAACGAAATCCTCCAAAATTCAGTCATGTTAGGTGTACCCATTATTATGAAAGCAAAGATCAGTCTGGATAACAGCCTTGAAACATTATTTATGGGGTTACACCCTCTGGTAGTTGCAAAATGCAGACTGTAACCTTCTCTATAAATAGTGAGATCTTATGTGAATTAAATTGTATGAGACTTTGTATTTTAAATCTAGATAAAACAGAAGATTCATGCATGCATTTGCATATTTTAAGAGGGATTCTATATATTACTATATTCTTTTATCTCACAGTGGCCTTAAAAATGCTTCATACTCTATTGAAAAGGATTTAACATTGTCTGAAATTTTACCTTTATCAATGCAGAACTTGAAACTATTGTAAATAAGTTGATACAAATTTTCTATCTAATTAAAGTAGTTTACAAGATGCAGTTGAAGAGTTAAGAACCCCTTGTCTTTTTGTAACAGTATGAGACAAATGTGGAAAAGTACTTGTACTCTTGAAGGATGACCCCAAAAAGGGTCCACTGGGGTGAGGAAAGTTACCGCTTCCTGGTTTTATCTATGAAATGGTGAAAAATGGATATAGTTGTGCACAGGAGGGAAGAATGATACTTGATTAATATATCCATTCACTTATTTCTCCCTGATTCCTATGTGTCCATGTCACCTTTTGAACATAGCTGCAATTTGGATATAAAGACCTCTGTGCTGGGGTAAAGCATTGCCAACTTGCCAGGAGCCTTGTAGGAATGGACTTGATGGAGATGGTGAGTTAAACTGGGTGAGTGCACCCAGGGAGCTCCCTGATGAACTTCTTGAATGGTAGATTTTGTGAATGGCAGAATTGGCAAAAGTATTACAACTTGAAAGAAAGGTATGAATGGGAGGAACTTTACTGTTGTGTGTGCATGATATGACCTAAAGTTGTACTTGACCAAATGATAAGAAAAGAAGTTCTTGCAGACAAGAAATAAGCCTGTATTATTCATATGACCTCTATTACATCCAAAATATTTCAAATTTAGCTCAGTTTTACATCAACTGAATCCTAGGGGCATGTTTTCCATTTATCATATATTTTATATATAGATCTTTAATGGTAAGTGTGTCCATTTATATATGTAAATATATCCACTCATGTAAAGTAGCCATTCATATTATCAGTGTTTTCATGATATGGTTTTTATATCCATGTCAAGGATTTCACTTCATTCTTTGATTCAGGTCAAAACTTTTTATTTTGAGGAAAAGAAAATGTAATCATTTTCACCAAAATTACCTGTTTAGCTGGTATAAGAGGCCAACTAGCTTGTGACTGTTTGTGGCAGTCTGTTAACAGAATGAATCAGTGTGATCTATTACCTCAAACGTACAAGTGGTTGGGTGCCTGACATTAAAAAAGTGTGTGTTTGTATATAATTATTATTCGAGTGCTGTATGCAAAAGTAAACATTGTAAATGTTTTAAAAGTCTTAATTTTGCCATCAGTACAAGGTTCGCTGGACTAACTTCATGTGTTTTAGTTTTATATGCAAGCTCGAGAGTGAAGGAAACAAAATTGGGGCAGAAATACCAGCCAATGTTTGTACACCATTGCTGGTGTATGAGCAGTCCCGAGCTCGTCACAAGAATAATCAATTTATGGAATTAAAAATTTCAAGAAATTGGAGATTATGAGTGACATCTCAGAAGGACAAGTCATTTTCAACCATACCTTGGCCAGAAAAAAAAAAAAAAAAATTAGAAGAAAGTGTCTGGGACAAAGGAGCTGAAGTGACTGGATTTGAAGAACAGCATTTTATAGAAGGAAAATGTTATCATGTGATATTTGACAAAATTCAGATATTTCAGAGACACATAGCGACTATTTTTGGCAAACTTGGAAATATCAGGTCTAGCGTAAGATTGATCAGGGATTGATCTCAATCCAGAATTTTTTTTTTTTTTTTTTAAATTTTTTATTAAAAATTTCATACTGTGATGTTTCTCACATGTGAGCAAACTTAAATGTCTAGCAAACCTGAATTGTTTGCAGTATTTCTGATGCAAAGATTTTCGCACGAGGCTAAACCTTTCATTGGCAAGCAGTGATTTAAAAAAACCAGTAATTTACAAAGTAACAAAAGAGATTTTTGAATAGAGAATTTTCATTTATCTCATAAGAAAATGCCTCAGTTTTTCCTTCAGTATGCAAAATATTCTTTGCAATGTTTCTCTTTGGTCGCTCAAGTTCAGTTGAGAAAGTTAAAGTGTTGGGGTCATAGCATGGTACACAAGAGGAAGCCTGATAGAAGCCTGATGGAAGCCTGACAGATCTTTGAAATGTTTCAGGAGGGAATTACTCCAGCTCTTCCTCGTCTTCCTTGAATGTATGTATTATCAGCTCTTGCAAGTGGCACTTCTCTGCTGGAATGGGTGGTTTGTTCTAAAATCCTTAAAACGCAGTGGTAGAAAATGTTTGCAATTTGGCTTGGAAATTCCATCCCTTCCATCCGATATCACTCCAACAGAGATTTTGTGAGTAAACGAACGTTGCCCTGGTCCTCATGGGGAATTATGGACAGACTTTGGTCTCCATTTACTCAAATAAAGAGTAAAGAAACCTGACTTCTTCCAATTATTAGCAATTTCACTCTTATTTTGTCAGCATTTGTGGAAAAATACATGCATCCTTTTCAATGGTTGGATTGTGCAGGACAGAGCTAGAGAATTGTTTAACTTCAAAGTTAAATTGTCTTTGAAAAATGCTGGCCTATACTCTATATTTTGACCCAAAGAATTGAGGCATTCCATGGTAGAACTTCCAAATATTGCTGGTTTCATATTTTTTGTATGGATTGTTTAAATTGGTGAAAGGAAACATTTTGGGGATTTTTGTTGAAGGGTGACTTCTGTTAACTCTTGTCCATTGTTACTTTGTCTGCTTTATGTATTTTCTATGAAACCTCCTATCCCACCCCACCCTTACCCCTGCACTTGTCGTAATTATCTGCTATAGATTGTTATTTACTGCTCTTTTTTGACCAATACCTTCTTGCAGCTTCAGAGTGTGCAATGCTTGGCCTGAAGCATCTGCAATCTGTTAAAACTTGACATTACAATATGTTGTAGACAAATTGTTTTGAACAGATACTTCCCCCTCATTAAAATCATGCAGTTTGGTTGTATTGACTTAACCATTGATGGATATAATCCTGAAAAAATAATGCGCACATAGGTTTACATCAAACAATTTTTGCAAACACAAGTAGAAAAGATGGGCCTGTGGTTATGGTTTATACAGTGCTGTTTGTATTCTAGAAAAAGTTGAGAAACATTTTGTAACATACACTTGCAGTAGAATACGTTCAGTTACAAATGACGATGAGAGGTCAAATTGTGAGTGACAAGTTTAAAGTGGTTGACTTGAATGACCTAGTTTT
>WURT03056800.1:0-14014 GCA_009936505.3 Holothuria glaberrima | reverse complement strand
TTTCACCAGATTGCTTAGAATAAGTACCCCTCTAATATATCAAAACTTGATTTGAGCTTAGACCCTTCTTTTAATGCGTTTAGACAGAACAAAGAAACAGGCATAAATCATAATAGATTTCAACTTTGGTAACAAGTATTGTTCCCTCTGATGTTGGTGAAATAATTCCCTACAACTTGAATTTCAACCATAGCTCCAATTCTGAGGTACCGTAATCTGTCAAAAATTACAAAGAAACGTTTTACATTTTGAATATTTATTGAAGAAGATACAGTGCCTGTTCCATCAGACGACGCAAAGCCATAGTGACTGTTCATTAAATGAAGTTCATGCACAATGGTCTACTTAAAGGGGGAGGGGGATCATGACCGGACGCAGCGCTGCGCCACACTGCGCCAGACTGCACCACGCTTGGAGAAAAGCTGAACATAGCAGTAACAGTGCCCACATCCGCGCCTCGGCCGGAATTTGTGATCGCCCCTTGCATACCCATTTTGTTTAACTTTTTCAAACACGGCACAGTGCGACGCAGCGCCGCGTCTGGTGTGATCCCCCTTTACAGCATAGACACACAAAACGGGGGCTTAGGACTAACCCCCACGCTGTCAAAAACGTGGGGCTAAAACGCCTCCCCCTTTCACTTTACCAGAACGAAAACCCCTATATGTCAGCTCCCTGAAATTTATCAAAGTTTTCAATAAATCATCAAGCTTTTTTGATAAATTTCTTCAAAATTACACAAATGGTAATACCAAATTGCTCCTAAGGACCCTCAAATATTTAAACAAAAATCGAAGGGAAGGGTATCCCCCTCCTCTTAGTTGCCTCGGATGGCAGTCTGTAATGTTCATCCCCCGTACCCAACTGAGAAAAGCTTTCTACTCCGGTGACTAGGCATATTGGCAAACCCTGACACCTATTTTTTATACCCGAGAAGGAGGTTCCAATAACCAGGGCCAGGGTTGACATTATGTTACCCTGCGATCATCTTTTGCATGTATCATATAGAGTATCAAACGACATCAAGGTACCCAATGCATATGTTGATCGTTAGGACTGAAAGATGATCAGGGTATAAGGCAATTTTGGTACGGTACTTATTAAGGGTTTTAAAATATCTACTATAGTACATATTACTGCACGACGTAGGTGTTACTTATCAAAATGTAACTTAATTCTTGATATAGTGTCTGTTACAACGAGTTTACACGTTTGGAAAAATCCTTACTTGCTAAACCATAATCTTTTACCCATTTGTGATTTCCGCAAGAAATACAGCTACCTGCCCAGTCTGGACCGTACGGATCTATTTGCATATGCAACGGATGGTCTTTCCTCCATGCGTACTTTTCCAAGTAATTCAAAAGTCTACAGACGTTCTGGTCTTCAACCATGGGCCAGACTAATCGATTTGTATAAACCTCAGCCCTACCATATTTTCTCCACTCATGAAATTTATTGTATAAGGCTTTATCCTTTGCAACTTTTTTGATGTAGTTTGCTAAGTCTTCCATTGAGTCAAAGTCATCTGCATAAACGAATGAATTCGGGGGTGCTACACTCTCGTATTCCGACTTTGAGGATCCTATTACGATAGGCACACTTTCATATTCCCCTAATGCTTTCCAAAATTTCTCAGTTATGTAGTACGAACAACAAGTATTTTCAAAAGATAAATAGAACTTATATTTCTTAAGTATTTCCGAACCGGATTTATTACGAGGGATACGACTGTCTCCGCAACCGCCAAATAAATCCATTGGAAGATGTTTGGCGAGGTCCCTGACAAAACCGGTTCTGTTCCAAAAGTTGTGATCACAGTGACTACTCGCCCATGCTGCGAGGACGGGTATGTCAGGTTTGGGAGTAATATTTGTTCTTCCTTCATCAGCCGCCTCGCCCTCCCGTCGCGGGATGTAAGCCCCGTACGGAGATACAACTTCCGCCTTGGAATGATAGCAATATGACATGTTGAATCTCGGGTCAACTCTTAATGTGTAATGACCAACGGGTGGGGAATAATATGCGCTCTCTGTAGTTGTGTGAAGCCAGATTTGATGGGGTTTCTTTTCTCTCATTTCCTGAAGAAACTCGAGATTTTTTAATGAGCCTACACCTCCTCCAAAAATGATTACATCAGCTGAGCCTGCTGCAGTCACGTTTCCCACAGTTTTTCGAATACTGATCGTTCTTCTCGTTTCATTGCATTTTACGGTACGATAGATTATCTTTCTTCTGGCCCAATTTTTGTTACAACTAAATAAAGCCACATCGACATGGTCCCTATCGAACATATCCCATTCAGTGGTAGGACCATTGTCATCTTGAGTATTATCCGCTAACTCCTTTGGGATGTCCAGGTTAGCCTGTGCTTTTCCGCTTTCAGCAATTACTCTTTCCTCTTGAGGACTATCTTTAATATTTACAGACAGATAGACAGGATTAGTCAGTTTGTTAGAAAGAAAGTAGCCCGAGATCACTAAAATACAAATGGCACTTGCCACAAAAACTCGTTTCGCTGTGCTTCTTACACCCATCATGGCAAATACCATTGTAGGTTTACCGTCCATAAGTTGTAGTCAATATCACCTTACGCAAATTTCAAAGGCCATGTTTAGCGGACAGTTCCGCATACAACATGCATGGACCATGACAAGGCGTTTTTCTGTAAGTTTCAAGCATGGAAACACACTCCCTGCAGTACGTAACACGCTCATCAACATAGCTGCCAGGCTACGTGACGTTGACCATGACCTGAGGATGATAATTCTCGTTTACTTGCATAATGCTCTTTACAAGAGTGGGTGCAGAACGTACTTTGAAGCAGGGAGTTTTTCTGAATAACAACTGGTTTTTGTGTCAGCAAGAAAGCTTTATCTGTGCATTTAAACCTAAAAGGACGCTTTGTCCCTTTGAGCATGGTAATAATGGAGTGAGTGGTTTTTCTAGTCTCTATAGAAATTTCAAAAAGGCACCTGACAAGAGAACTAATTTGGTCCCCGTTTCGCGATGCTGAGCCACGATCCATTTTTGAAAACACTCAGTACCGCAATATTTTGCTTCAGTACCCGTACGTTACGTGGTGACCATCATATTTAATACTACAGTACAATGTGTGCCTTACCATATGTGAAAAAGATAAACAGGTGGGTTGGTTGTGCATATCAGCATACTGCGCTGTAGTGCTTTTTAAACAATGTCATGTGATGAATATCCACCAATCGAAATGGCATTTGGTTTGAATGGCAGGAGGTCGAGCTGTCAATCAGGTGCAACGTCAAAAAGATGTTACTTCAATCACAAAACTCTGACGACTACGAGAGAGTTTCAGTTTGGGGGGGGGGGAGTGCGCCTGACCTTTAATTTGTGTTTTTATTACTTGGTAGCCTGGTTTTGAAGGATTTTACCCGGGTGACATTTAGGACCACTCCCTGAATTGATGCCCAACATGCATAGTGTGTCTATCATGAAAATGTTCCGTAATACTGTAATTCCATGGTCACATGAGTTAGAACTTGAACGGAATGTATAAAGCGGCTGGCTCCTACTCATTTGACACATTTGGTCACGAAATGGATCTTTCCTTTGGTGACTAGCGCCCTTACTTAATCCGACAGATCATGTCTGCTAATTTGTGATCTAGTAACCTGTCAATGGGATGTGTAAGCAAAAATTCTAGAGCCAGCATTTAGAAATTCCTTCCGACTGTTGTTTGTATACAAAACAGGTCAGTGTGGGAGTGGAACAGAGAATTGCTTCCTCAGAAAATCCGGACATATTTATAAAATGATCGACAGTTGAACGTCGCATGGCCCTTACTTTACATTGTCAAAAAAAAAAAAATTCTCATAGAAAGAAATAAATCTGCTTTGAGAGTGTCATATCACCGGCGCCAGGTGGGGGCAGGAAAACATGGCCCTTTCGAAGAACGCCTCCCTTTTAGGGTAAATTTTCAAATTGGTCGGTCAGCCTTCATGAGAATGATAATGCTATCTTCGACCGTTTACTTCATTTTGCTCTCAATGAGTGCAGATTATTTGATTAAACCCAACTTCTCAATTTAACGCTAATTAAGGCCTAAATTTTCACTACTTTTTTGGATGAAATCTCCAAACTTCAATTTCATTCATGAAAAAAAAAATAAATTTTGTGCATTCAGGTCATTGTTTGAGTTTGTCATAAAAGCCCCAAATTTTTGGGTCAATAAGTATCGTTTCCGTTAGCCTAAGTCCTTCCGGCAGCCTTCATAACTTGAAGTAAATGTTATTTCTGGTAATGAAGCCCATCTCGGTCTCGTTAAGGGGCCAATTAACTTTGAAGTCGAGAAGACAACAATACAACGCTGGCTGCCACTGAGGTTCAACCGTCGCTCGGTTCGGCGCGTCGAGGAGGCTCGCCCAAGGCCGTGGCCAGCAGATGTCAGTCATCAACACATTTGATGACTCAGTCTGAAGAAGTATGAAAGGGCCAGCACTCTGGATCCCAGACATTTGCTGCCTTTTGTTTGAAGGAGTACGGATGAGGTTTGATAGGTTTCTGTTACTGGTGCCGTGTAAGTACTTCTACCGACTCAAGTAGACAGTGACACTTCAGGATTTCATTACTGAGAGTAACTGGAGGGATGCTATAAGTGCGTCGTGCAAGGTAAATTTAATAACGTTGTACAGGAACGATTTGGAAAAGAAGGGGAGGGGAGGGGCCATGAATGGGTGGAAATGACCGAATTTTCGTGGGCCTTTTTTTTGTTTGCTTTTTTTTCCAAAACAACAAAAACGAGGTTCCTGCTCCCCGACGACACCCATTTTTCTGCCCGACGGGGTGGTGTAGCCCCCTGTCCCCCCTGGCGCCACCCCTGACTATTGCTACTAATAAATTTATGTTCGCTTTTAGTTGAAGAATGGTAAATGCAAATGATATTTCATAAGTGAATACAAATTGAACTGTGCCGCGACGGGAGCGCTCATGGGGACATGAGCCTGGCTAATTCTCATGGATTGCAGGTCAAAATTTTAAAAATACTCCGAAGCTTTTTAGGGGCCTTGTTGTAAGCCGTAACATTTCCTTGGAAGTGCCTACGTCTTACGAGAACTGATGGTGACGCCCGCCAAGATGGAGTTAAGAAGCTTGCCAAGTTGCGAGTATTCACCCATCTTTCCCGGGCCCCATCAGTGGGTAAACCTTCGTGCGAAAATATTTTACGTAGTACATTCAGTGTTTTAGAAATTATATACTGTGCTTTTTTTGTTTGTTTTTTGTTTTTGTTTATGTTTCTTTTTTGTTTTGTTTTGTTTTGTTTTTTTGCTGTAGAACTCTTATTTTAATGTCCGAACCGGACAGACGAGACTTAAATTCCTTAAAGGGGCTTATTGAGTTGGTTCACAAAATTTATGATTTTTCCCACCTGTTGAGATTTGCTAACATCTTGATGGTAAATGGTCAAACTAAGAGATTCTGCAAATCTGACAAACAACTTAGTGATTTCTTACAAATTCCTGACCAGACACATTTTACTATCGAATAGTAATCATATACCCACTGTCCACAAAAAGTACAATTTATCACATTTTCTGTAATTATAGGAAGTGAAACATGAGTAATGAGGCTAATTAGAAACATTGTCATGCAATGATTACCTTCAAACTCCTCACAAAATAATGGATATCACTCAATGAGCCCTTTACTAAGTCTCAAAAAGTTAAGATCATCATGAAAGAGGAGAACCCTTTCCTAAAAAAAAAAATAAAAATAAATACCCCATAACTGAGAACAGCCTATGTAAGTTTATGCAAAATATGTTACGTATGGCCGTTCGAGCCAGGGGTGGGGCAGTCTCCCCCTAAATGTTAGTCTTGGTCAAGACGTTAGTGAAATTTCCGCTTCTCGCGTCTTTATTTCAAAATGAGGGCGCTTGTCAACTAGACTGTGCGTACTCGAGTATTTCGTTCATTACTAGAAATTTCGGGACATGCAGAGGGCGTCTTCACAGTAAATCCCGATGAACATGGTACTGTGTACAACTAATACTACGGTCTTGAGCAAGACTACCTAAATGTCAGAAACCTGACTAAATTGGGTAGATATTTTGTCTCAGTCGGGCGGAAAATTGGACAGTTAACTTCAGACTCTGGAGTCGGACAAAACTAACCGCCCTCCCGAGTCACGTACGGCCACGCTATTATGATATATGGTATACATGAGTAGATTTTCATCCAATCCCCTCCTTTCAGTAGCATACAAAGGGTAGGACGATCGACATCTCCGGGTATCAGCCTTTGAGTTATGCCACAGCCCCAAATTCCTGAGTAATGACAAGCTCTAAATATGCAACCAGTTCAAACCTTTACCAAATATAGCCTCAAATTTGTATTTAAGCTACTTAAAATAAACAAAATTTCTCAAGGCTACTCGAAAGTATGTATCACACTCCCTTTGTCCATATGATTCACCACCCAAAATAAGAAAGGATTACTACACAATAAGAATTTTCCATCATATAGGCCTAATAAATTTTAACTAAAGCTTTCCCAAAATAATTCCCTTTTGCATTCAAGCCGCCTTACATGGACAAAATTTTGCAAAAGAAAAGAAATACTTCCTTGCACAAGCCCTCAGCATGGTACCCCTGGTCTGATCCGATACAAACTGGTGTCAAGTATATCTTATGTACTCGTCACTACCTCCTAACCAATCCTGCCAACCCTTCTTTCTGCAACATAGCCCGCCATTTCAGATAGCCTCATTAGGGAGCTGACTTAGGAACCCGGGCCCCTCCCGTCGGGACAGTCATGGCCAGACTCAAGGCTAATTTGTAGTACTGTTTCATGCGTCGATGCATGTGATACGCCATAGCCGGGTGAGCCGTAAGAGATGAACCCCAGTGCTGTGGAAATTAAAACAGTTAAAAATAAACTTTGGTAAACAAAAAAGTTACCTTCCGTGGACTACACGCGACACATCGGGCCCCGAAGCATAGTTGTTTTTTCGTAGTACCCGGCCAACCATGTCATAAAATATGGCCCGGTACAGGTTTGCATCATTGGGCGGCGCAACGTCCCCCACCGTTGACATAATACGGAGAATGTCCCCCAATATGGCACTGTGCCTTTGTCGGCCTCCAGCTATGAGGCACGCTGTTGCCTAACAGGGAAGGAAAAAAGGAAAAAAAAGGAAGCCAGATAAGTGAAAAGATATGGGTAAGGGAAAAAATGTGAACCTTTTTAGTTTTAAGTCTTTGCGATTTATAGATACGTGACACGAAAGAGTCAGGAATGGTCCATAGTTGTGGTTAATTATGTAGTAGGCCTATGTGATAACCCGTCGTCAATGCTCTGTGATTTCGACTTTGTACTATAAACAACTATAAACAAGCTTATTAGACACCACAGAGTAGTGAGTTTTAAATCATCCGTCCAACATGTCCTGGAAAGTTCCAATCAGTAACGTGTATGTTTTTGCCTCATCATCTTGCATCAATTCCTCAATCTCTTTCTCCTGTCGATGAAATCAAGGGAACAATTCCAGGCTTTGAGGCCTATGGCATTGCCCGTTGCACCAAGGCAATCCTTTTTTGGAAAGAATCCATAACAATCGGAAAGTTGTGATGGAGCAGTTGCACTTTGTGTGCTTTGTCCTCTACAATCTCACATATTCTCCTGCACGACCCTCCGTTTCCCTGACAACAGCAAACAAGTTATGCAAACTGGAAGAAAAAAATCAATACTCCCTGTAAGTTGAGATCGGACAGTGGCTTCGCGGAACCACTGCCTACGTAAAAACCCTGACTGTTGATTCACTTCCCCACAAGCAGCACAGCACAGCTATGGGTCAGAAAAGTTTTCTCGAGTAAAAATCTAGGGGAAGTCTCCTACGGCAGATGCAGGAAAGTTGGATAACTCCGTGTCCGAAAGGTGGTGTTGTGCATGTGAAATTCAAGGTAAGTAACAATTACAGCATTCATGGATGCCCACTCAATTTTTGTCTTACTTTAAAGTGTTTTTTTTTTTTTTTTGCTGAGAGTATATCACTGCAGTGTATGAATCCATGAACAAAACATAACCCAGATAACTTTAATTTCTACAACTAACTGAACTCAGTGACTCGGTCTTTTTTGTTATAGACAGTGGCGTATAGCTACAAGGGGAAGAGGGGGAGGTCGCCCCCCGGGGAGCGACCTCCCCCTCTGAAATTGAAAAAAATTGGAAATTTTCAAATATCCGAAACATATACTGTAGCTAAACGTTATAAAATTTCCGAAAAAGGGTAAAAATTTCCGAAATATATAGCAAAATGTAGTAAAAAAGGCTATAACAAATTTTTCTTTGCCTCGCTGCACTCGGCATCTGATAATCCTTACATATGGCAAAATATAGCAAAATGTAGTGAAATATATCAATTTTTTCTTTGCCTGGCGTACGCTCGGCATCTAATGAAACTTAATTGCTTAAAAGAATTTATTTCTATAAGTCATTATAAGGTTATTATTCATAAATATCCTTTTCTATTTCTTCTCAGTGAAGGTAATGTGTGAATACAATTTTTAAGATTTTGGTCACTGTATTAGGCCTAAATAATTTATAATATGACCTGCACCTTACGGATCACAAGAAATTGTTAAGAATTCCTTGATACTAGACTTGACAAATATCTTTAATTATTGACTTGGAAAACGCTTTGAAGATAATTATCTTCCCGACATAAAGAATAAGAAAAAACGTTAGTTAATACAACACAATTGGGTAAATAAATGGATTTGGAGGCTTCAATTTTAAAAAGAAGTAAAGCAAAACTTCACACTTCGCTTCGCTCGGCGATTATTACAAACTTATACGTCCCTACAAAGCCCTAGTGGTAAAATGAGCTTAGGGCCTACATTCACAATTGTATGTGTAGTACGTATTACATAAATACATATCCATATGTATAATACTGTGTAGGTGTAATATGCTTTGGGAAATGTAAACCATTCAACCTGAGTTGTAGTATAGAAGAAGCAAATTTCGGAAAATTTTAGGTCTTGCCCCCCCCCCCCTGGAAAAATTCCTAGCTATGCCACTGGTTATAGAGATATCATAAACGAAATCAAAAGCGTTATACCACTGTTACATCGGCCTTCATTTTACCTCAGTTGTTTCTTGTTTGCTCCCCGCTTTAGGTCCAGAAGCCAGCGGGAGGGGGATTCAGGGAAAAGCCCATGTGTTTCTATTAGTACAGTTCTGATTAGGCTATACAGGCCCTCATAATGGATCCTCATACTCGCCTCTACCCCAGGCATCAGCTCGTTCCTTCCAGCCTTCGAGAGCTACGTATGATGGCGGGAGCCGAGTATGGTACAGCCCGGCTCCCGTAATGGGCCACAAAATCTCACCGCCCCGTACCTGTTAGAAAAACATGGGGACAGGTGAACTCTACCTCTCAGAGGTCAGCCTTATTGATATTCATTCCGTAACTTCCTGTGCAGGTATTAAGTTATTACCAACACTTTTGGGGTGAATCCGGACGGGCGGGTTTACAGAGTAAAGAAACAGTAACCCTACTTCTGGCTGTTACAAATGTTAACAAAAGTGTGACTTTCTCAGTCTAATAGGTTATTAACTAGTCATGTATCTCGCTTACTACGAACTCAAACTAAAATGTTGGCTGCCACAGTCCTTCAAAGAGTATCGTTAACCCATCGCTTTCGACCTCCTTCATAAAAGGCTTATTCCCACCTCCTTTCCTAAAGTAATACAGACACTTTATGGTATTAGGCTAGCATGTACATTTTAGGATGATTCGATCAACAATACTTGATATGTTTTGAATATATTTCTTTTCTCGTCTTTGTAAAGGTCGAAAAGGAAGCAGAAGATGGGTTGCGGCTCCTCCAAGGTTTCAGATATTTCTCAGCCTGTCCCTGTCCAAGCAGAGGGTGACATAAACGTAAAGAATGGAGCAACAAAGAGGAACGAAAGAATAAATGGAGGACTGAAAAATGAGGTCAATATCGAGCTGAATGACAACACTAAACGTGTCGATAGAAATGTCGACAACAGCCATGACGTCAGCGGTAAGGGGGATACGGTCCCTGAATATGAAAGTAAGGACGAAGTGGAAGTTGGAAACGGCGGGAAAGTTGAAAAGGTTAAAGGCGGTAGTCAGACTCAGAAATCAAACGCAACATATACAACATCAAAGAGTAAAGTTAAAACCACTAATGGTGAAGGTTCAAAGCTATCTAAGAATAAACACGAACCTACTAATAACAAGAATATTACTGAAGAAACAACAAAGTCAACCACGAAACAGACTGGAAAAAAGGACATCAAAGCGAAAAGCTCAATATCCGCAAATAAAAATGAAGAGGTTGATATTAAATATATTCATGGGGATCAGGAAAAAGATACAGGTCTAACAGACAATGATAAAAGAGGGAATGCAACAGGCACTGTGTTGACAGCTAAACAAAATAACAGTGATACGCATGCGAGTACGAAGACTTCGCAAATATCCACAAATAAAAGTAAATCTGATGCTAATAGTACTAAGAATAACAATAAAGTTGTAGCAGACGATACCCAGAAAGGATCGGATACGGCATTCAATCGAAAACCTGGGCAAAAGTCTACGAACGCGAAAAGTTCAATCACATCCACAACTTCAAGCAGACCAGCCAATAACGTTAAGAAGACTGTAGCCAATGAGCGCAAACAGCGGGCGGAGAAAAGACCGGTGATTGGTCAGCCAAAATGGCGTCACGATTACGATATTCCTATCGTTGATCCAGATGAGGGACTCGGGGATTTACCCGAGATTTACAAGGGAATGGAACAGCCAGTCAAAATTGAGGATACATTTTGGTCTGGAAAACGAAAAGTCATTCCCGATTTTCAAGTCATGCGAGATATTGACAAGCATGCCCTTGCGGTAAGTATTGCTATTAAGTATAATAAAAATGACAACAATAAATAAATGGGAACTAGGCAGGTTTTTCAACCATTCTGGAAAGCAGGAAAAACGTGGAAAATGACTTTCCTTTTATCCCCAGTGTTCTCCTAGAAGAGTTTTAGGGGACCCCCCCCCCCCGAGTGACTGAAAATTGCCACCTTCTAAGATAGCGACCGCCTAAAAAAATTAACTTACACTTTTCATATTAAAATTATTGAGAAATTGTGTGAAAGATGGGAGGAAGACTTGAGCAAGAAATCATCTCTAAGTGGCACCAATTTGCATCATTTAGCATCTCAATTATCAAAAATTTCTGGAGGTCCCCTCCCAGGCAATCGTTTCGCGCTTCCTGACCGTCCCCTCTCTTGAAAATCCGTGGAGAACACTGATCCTGTAGGGTAAAAGTCGCTAGGAGAGTCAACAAAAATTTCTCAAATGAGGGAAAAGTCGAGAAATTTAATAGGCCCAAGTCAGAAAGAGATCAGCATGTGTTGCACTTTCTGTTGTGTCCAAACAGCGCATTCAGTGAAAAAAGACGTGTTAGCCTGGGATTAGGTTGAGGCGAATATCGTAAAAATACAAAGATTCACCTTGAAAAATGAGGGAGGATTGTTCTACCTAACATGAGGGGAACCCTGTGGGTCTGACTCTTCTGAAATACTATTTCCAAATTACAAAAATTGCAAAAAAAAAAAAAAAATCAGTGGTCCATCTCCAGTTTCGTAGCTAGGCCTGTTACTGAGATATGTAATGGTCAAATTTGTTCAAATGCAACCGTAAAAATGTCACCAAAAATTGTAGTAATAATGTGTGATGCGATTCTTGTACTATCATACCATTGAGTTGGATCTCCTAAACGTAAAATTCATAGATGATTTTCGAAATTGGCTCATTGCTTGCAACAAGGGCATCGATTTGTTCTCAGTATTGAGGAGAGGAGGGGGACATTACGACATTTTCAAATAATTTGCTGTGTGAAAAATCAAAGTAAATGGACCATTTCTCAAATATTGGGGGACATGCCCCTCTGCCCCATGGATCGCTGCCAATGGCTTGCAAAGTATGTTTGGAGAATCCATCTGGTTTAGTCCAGTCCCTCTAGCCCAAGGGTCAGTGTAATTATCCGAGTTTTACAGTAAGTAGTGGGAGAAAAGCATTGTATGCACGCCGACATGCTGTTTGCTGTTGAATTAAGTTTATGCAAAGCTGAAGATAAATTTTCATCATAGGTTGCGTTTAGTCAGAGGAACCCTGCAGAACAGGACGTGTTTTTCACGGAACATCAAGTCAGGTTACTCTGACTAGGACTCTCGCATCACTCTCAAGGTATCTTGTCCCGTTTGCTTGCTTGAGATGACAAGAAAACATCGCAGAGATGTAGGTGGAAAATTGAAATCCAAAATGCGAAAATGGATCTTATCTCTATTGTGTAATTGTACCTGCTTTATGTTAACACCTCGCTTACCCAATACCTCCTTACAAAGAATGCATGCTTCCAGGCAGTGGAGAAGGAAGGGTACTACATCGTCAAATATCCTTCACGGCGACTAAACTACCTCATTTCCATCTTTCCTCTAACATTTTTTAATAAATATTTCTACATCGCCATCTATCAGGGTAGCAGGTTATCCATTTTAAAGAATGGCTTCGTTCCTGACAGGGCCATACGCAATTTTTCTTATTTTTATTATTTTGGTAGGGGGGCGACTGTCCAAAGATATTATAAGCATAAATTCCAAACTTATAAATGGCGCGGTGACTCCTCACGGACGCCTACATATCGGGGCCGAAGTGTTAATGACAGGTCAGTCAAACAGACAAATGAATGTCTTACAAAACTATTATACTTACTATTTTGGAACATTGAAAACCTAAGAGGTGTCCCTCCTCAGTAAATTCCACATACAAGAAGACGTTTATCTCTTCATTGTGGCATTGCACATATGTACACTTGAATATGAACGCACAATGGCTGGTCTGAAGTTTATAGACTTATTCATTGGCTAGTTTCTATGGTATCTTCTGGTTTCACACTTTTATAGACCTTATGCATATGATGTCACAGAGCAAAAGTACGCCCTCCTTTGGAGGAACACGTGTATTATTGCAAGTTACACCACCAAATGCAGACAGCTGATTCGTCAATCAATCGGATACGCGCGTATGTCTACTGCACACGCGCGGCGATTTCTACTGCGTGCAGCCACGTGCTCATTGTTTTCCTCCAAACATGACGTCAGTGTGACGTCAATGCATAAGGTCTATGGGGTCGGTCGGTGACACGTCACTTCCCCATGGCAACAACGTGTTGGAGTGAAAACAAATGTGTTGCTCGTATTCTGTACTGCAGTGTACTGCAGGGATTGTTTTCACTCTAGCAGTGGAGCGCGTAAAGTGTTCTCATATGGTTATACTGCAGTCAGTTGTTGTTTTCAGTTCAAGGTTGCTAGGGAAACGAATAGACCCGGATGACCGACCGACCCCATGGAAACGCGCAACACCTAACATACACGCATATGTTCTTGCGCATGCTCTACGCCAACCAATGCCAACCAGTGACGTAACCGTGAACAGCCTAATAGGAGTTTGGTATCTTTGCTTGTAATATCTTTGGTCCATGAGGAGTCAAGTTCCGTAACAGTGGGTGCGTCTTAGTCAACTGTTTGTAGGCGTGGCCTAGTTTTATAGAACTAACAATCACTTGAGGCTATTAGTTCTGTAAGATGATTGCCATGGCGAATGCGTTATTGGGGTGACGTCACAATAGACCTGTAAATCAAAAACTAACACTATCAGTTGACAAAAACGCACCCAGTGTAAGTATAGACTCATTCATTGTTTACAAAGACGTCACTGCGTGTCGGTAAAAGAAGGAGTTTGGTATCTATGCTTATAATACCCAATGATGTACATGCTAACGCGCACAAGTGCGTGTTAGCGTCGAAGGCGCTGGATGACTGACTTTTACGCAGTAACGTAATACAGACATTGCTTTCTTGGCATCGGATGAAGCCTGCATAGACCTTATGCCAAATAGCAGATCGTGAAGCACCATGGGAAGGATAATTCCAGACCGGCGAGCTTGAGCATT
>WURT03056789.1:0-14014 GCA_009936505.3 Holothuria glaberrima | reverse complement strand
GCGGAGCGTAGAAAATTTTGCCAAAAATACCCCCAGATCACTGGAAATGGCCCTTTCCAGGTTTTGCAAGGTGATACAGTGACAACTGTCAGAAGTATTTCCTAAAAAAATAAATAGGCTTATTGTAAAAAGTCTAGAAAAATGTAAAGTTTTCTGATTTCCGGATCTGCCTGGTTGATTCCATGGGAGGGGGGTATATAGTGTACAGTATCCCCCATCCAATTTCATGGGGGGATATATCCCCCATTCCCCCCTCCCAGGATCGCCGCCCTTGAAAGCATGTAGGTCGGTTTAACAGTTTTCCGACCTGCACACAAGAATGTAAAATAATTATCCACAATTTTAAATCTTGCGTTTCTGAGAAAAGGACGTATTTCCTGGCTGATTCTGTCTGCTCGATACGATCGATTGTGTATAGTAGGCTATGTCTTCCCTTTATCATAGGCATGCAATACATATTTTTAGAACCTACTTCATTTCGTTGAACAATGTGACGGTGAAATCTTACGTTTCCATAAATCAAATTTTGAAAACCCCAACATTTTCTACGTTTTATACTTTTCTTTTAGAGGTAAGTTTGTTTACGTGCTAATATGGACACGGCCGGACACTATTGTGGGCACGGCCGGATACTCATGACGCACTGGCTAATAGTGCATATTGCATTTTAATGACTGTACTAACGCTGTAAATCGATGTCCCTCCACGGTAAGCAATACGTACACACTTTCCAGTCTCTACTTTTTACCTTGTTGTCGGTCTGCCTGGAAGGCCGAAAGGGTCAATAAATGCACGTTCGAAGTTCATCAGCTGGTCATTAACTGCTCGGAGTTGGTACAAACTGTTGACAAATATTAAGAGAAATTCTTCGTTTCTTGCAGACACACGTATGTGGGCTAAATATGAATATTAAGGAGTAGATTGCAGAGATGTAATCAAGCCACTATTTTCTAGGCAAGTCAAGTCAACTCGAGCTATTTTAGGGGCTCGAGCCAAGTCATTAACTCGAGACTGTGTTATTTCAATAGGGGAAAATTGTCCAGTTTTTCAAGTCAGGTAGTGTTGGGGGTTGTGACTCGAGTCGCGACTTGATTACAAGTCTGGAGATTACATACGGCAGTCTCTGGTTAGTGAATCAAGCTTCGTGAATCAAGCTTCGTGTGGTACAAGTGTGTCGCACACAGCCTATTGTTTATGCTTCGAACAAACCCGACCACGGATTAGCTTGCTATTTTAAAGAGCAGGCGTCTACAGTCCCCCAACTTGAATCAATACTCGTGTATGCCATTTTATGTGATTTTGTTAACGGTTGCTTTAAAATTATTTGCAAATTAATTGTCATATGGAAATTAAGTCGATTCTGGGTTCATCTGAGATATGCAACGCGAAACAACATAGAGGATACTTTTAAGGAAACAACGTTCAACTGATGCTGAAACAAAATTTTAATAGATAAAGGCTAGCGCAAAATGCACTTTTGTAACCAACTGAGTGGCAGCAAGTGGCAGCAATTCGGTGAGGTGTTCGCCAAATTTCGTTTCTGATCGGACTACGGTACCACTCTCGGTCCTCGTCATGTCCAAGCAATAGCTTCGCAGTGGAATCTGCCGCATGAGGCTGTCCATACGATATGACATATGGGGATCAGATTTTTCTGACGGTTGTATAAAGTCAAAATGGTTGCTGCATATTGACACGGCAACCAACCTGAGTATATCAGTTCGAGGTCGGGTTGGGGCAGTATAGTATAAAAACCTAATAGATCATACTGAGAACTGAGAAATAAGTAGATGGTCATTTCTGTCTCAACTCATCCACAACAAGTAGTCGGTTGAGAAACGTTCGGACTGTGCTGTGTGCGCCTGCCTTAATAACTTACAAGGAGGAGATGGGATTACTCAGATGTAATGAAGCTGACCGACCGTGAAAATAGGGCATTTTGTGGGTGGGTGTGGGGGGGGGGCTGGTAAAAGACTGTCTGCTTACTTTGAGTAGTCGACCTCTTTTTCGATGTATTCATGAAATGTAGTAGCAGCTGCAACCAAATTATTGACGGCTTTTTCCATTTGATCTGTACAAAATGCAAGCGACCAAAGAGAAACCTTGTTACTACTTTTTATTCTTCAAGATGAAGTTCAAAACGTCGTGAGGTAAAGAGACGGCATAGATAGATACTTTGGCAAGTACAATCATCCCATCTGACCGTCTGACAACAGCTTTCACTATAGTCCTTTCAGAACGGTAGGATATATGTATCCGCCTATAATTGCCTAAATTATTTTCGTTCTTAGAGGCTTTCAAACACCTTCCGTTGTGTCTATGGATTTTGTCAGATGTGATCAAGTGGATTTGTCTTTTTTCAGTTGACGAGAGGCGTGCCCTAATTGAGCCTAGAATGCTTTTACTATAATCCAATTTTTGCATATTTTTGATGAGACAACCGACGTACAGCGATACGAGCCACCGTTGTTTCTTTTTCCATTTTTGAATGTACTTCCCAATGTGTCCATATCTATTCTTACCTACGCTATACCTCTTTCCCTACTTTTTTCGCTGTATACACCAGCACACGGTAACTCGCATTTCTTTGTCGTGGATACACCAATGAAAATATTGAAAGTCCTGGTAAACTGGAGGCCTTCCAAGAGGAGCGTCATCAGGTAACGCAAAGTAGCTGTCTAGAACAATTTTTCACAAGAGGGTCTCGCAGATATGACTACGCAGCGACCTTAGAGGAAACATATACTTGCAACATAAATCAGCTGCTTCACATCAGTCTCCCTTCCATCCCCATGGTCCTGTTTTCCACTTTCTCCGCAGACAACCACTTTTTTACCCCAAAACTAAAAGTTGCCCTTTCGAATGATACATTTCTTTCCCATTTCCATGACCGGTGAAATTAAGCTCATCTGAACCAGGAGCCAACTTCAGTCCAGAAATGTCTCATGACTTCTGGCTTTGTGTGGCACGAGGAACCAATTAAGGTTTACAAGGAGACCGTAATCAATTATAATATTCTAAAGATTACCAAGGAAAACGGAATATGAACAGTATTTATTTTGGTTGATAGTGGCTCTGGAAAACATTCTTTCAGGAGGGGCCTTTATGAGAGTTGTTTGATTGGAAAAACTGTTCGCTTCTTATTCTTGTCTACTACGTACTGACGTAATTACATCCTAACTCCCTCAAAGTTTTTAAAAAATATTTTATAGCGTTCGAAACCTATGGAATATATATGTATTTACAAACAGGAAGTGTGCGAAATTATGTCTTTTAACATTCTTTATCGGTTAATCGTATTAATTAGTGACATTTCCGAGAAACTGAACCATAGGCAGAATTCTATACTATCTCTTTACTTTAAGTGACTAACTCATTTCCTACATATCATTCTTATGAACGTAGAAAAAATCGCAACATGGTTAAATGAAATATATTCATGGATTCAAACGAATCCACGAATCTAGTTCACAGATTAAAGGAAGTAGATGGATCTTACCAAAACTCAAACCTCCTTCATTTATCATCTTCTGTCCCGTTTCTCCATCCCTAAGAGCTCTGAAGAAATAATTTATTTTGTTTGCATAATCTAAACAGTTGAGAGGAATTACAATAGATTCCGCCAAATTTCTCATTATTTCAGCATACACCCTGGCAGCGGCTTGGTGATAATAAAAGTCCGGATCGTAGTAGCTTTTGACGATTTTGTACGTTTCGTAGACGGAGTGGTAGATCGTGTAAAGCGAAATGCCAAGAGTAGCCTATTATTTAACAAAAAGAGAGGTTACATAAACCACAGTTATATACTGTTTAAATTATTCTCGAGTTAAATAAGTAAAAGTGCAAGACGCCACATTGTTTTCCTCAAAATTATGGCCGTGATCGTTGTATGTGAACTTTAGTTTCGAAATTCTGCAAAAATTTACTGCCGTTTTTTGTAACATTTCTGAAACATCGCTTTTATGTCACAGTGGTTTCTTAGTTTGATTGGTTTGGTTCAGAAAGGAACCTTTTTAATAAATTAGTAAAATCAAATTGTTCAAATGGCAATCTATCGTGTAAGCTAAACTTAACACTTTTCAAAGGTAAACATTTGTTACGTCGGCAATGCCAACTTATGCAGTATCATGGTAGCATACTATGCGTGTACTTAAAACTGTGCAATTTCTCCAGAATCGATTTCTATAGCAAGGCTAATTCACAAAAATATTGCGAAATGTCAAACACTTTCTTTTTGAGTAAGTTAAACCTTAAGTAAGTTAACCCGGAGTTTTCAAGTGCTCATATAGATGGCGCTCTTTCGATAAATAGAATACTTTATAAGATGTTAACCAATTAAGTTAGAAACCAATCTGACTTGAGATTCTCTCAAGAGTGGTTGCAAAGATGAAAGTTTTAGATGGATATGATAATGAAAGTCGAATTTCTTTATCTAAAGCATGTTAAAGAGATCCTTTCGTATGGAAAGCGAAATTACGCTTCTGTAATCTTTAATACAACTGCTCTCTGCTGACAGTAGCGTAGCCAGGATTTCTCTGGGGGGTGCAGTATGCTCTGTGACCGCAGACCTGGGGAGGGGTCTAAGGGGAGGGGAACCACCCCTTACCCTTGAAAACATTTTGAAAATTAGTTGTCCTTACGTGCAATCTTATGCCACATGTGCTACTTTTGAAAATTTGCATTAGAAAAATTTCCATATTTTAGGTACTAAAAAATCGGCACAAGTGAGGGGCATGGCCCAATGGGCCCCCTAAATTCACCACTGTCTCTGCACCAACTGCGACAGAAGACGATGCCCCAAAGTACAGAAATGTGGTTGAATTTTACAGAACCTAACTGCTTACTTGGACTCGTACACTCTTAATACCCTGGTTTAATTATAACCAGGATCTTGGTCATAGAGAAGCCAAGCATTCACTTTATTATTTTAAATAACCAATGAAGTCTAGTTAAATGTAACCTAGAAAATGTTAATATTTTACCATAATTTCAAGTTAGTTATTTATTTAACCAGGAAGTGTTAATTTTGACCCAGACTTTCTGATTTTTCTCGATGAGAAGTATTTGGCTTACGTATGTAGTATTTTCTGATTTTTCTCGATGAGAAATAGTTGGCTTATGTGTGTGGTGATGATGATGGTTGTAGTAATTGCATGCTGCTTTAAGGTGTAAATACTTTATGCAGTTTAGTGAAATTCAAATTAAGTATACCCTTTTATCGATAAACGTAAGGTCCGAAGAAGAGATACCCACAGCTTGAAGAAATGCAGTATAATCGCTTCCTGAACCAAGATCACCGATGCTGAGAGTCAAATATATAATAAAAAGAATTTTGAAACTAATCCACAAAATTTCACAATTTTTAGAAAGCCTGTGAATATTTCAGTTAATGATACTTTACGGATTTTTCACACTAGTTTGATGCAATAAACATTAGCTCATGATAAAATGTGCAAGAGAAACGTGCATGCATCGCGTCAGTTATATCGATTAAATGAGGCCCCAAAGAAAACGTGACAAAAATAGGTTTTTTTTTCAGTCGTTTTGTCATAGCATTCACGATCATTCATCTGATACCACCCAACGGCTGTTTTACTCAACAATTTTCTGATTTTAGATCAGAACCCATTTCAATAAGGATCCTTTAGGTTTACAGAAGCTTTTCTTATGACATCTTAAACAAATTTGCCAGAAAATTCAATGACTTCAAAAAATGCGAAAAATGTTCTCTTTTAGGAGGTGAAAACCGCATCTCAATAGCTTGTAACGTTCGGAAGTTATTAACTTTCAAAGAAATGCAATTTTTTGTCAAGATAGTATGCATTATGGGAAATCTATGATGTCATCGCGGCGCATTAGTTCGACATAGCATTGCAATTCTTAATGATAGTGCTGCCGTTGTAGGTAATATTTATAAACTTTGTTAAGGGAACTCCCTGGTTTTTAATACCCTAAAAAGATATTAAAACATTCCAACAGTATCAAATTTCAAGGACAAACAGGACATACAATTATAAAAACTACTTTTTAATATGAGATATTCAAGCTAGGAAAAGAGTATTGCTACTGGGTTTGGAGGACAAGTACCGGAATTTTTTCTCTTTCTTATGAGACCTATTTGACAAGCCACTGAAATATGCCTTTAACCATCTAATAATAAACCTCTTCAAAGACTGGATTAGTTAGTTAGATGGAGTTTAATTTACCCCTCAACTTATAACCTCTTGGTTTAATTTAGCGGCGTCTACTGCCTTTTTTCCAGTTGTGGGGCACTGGATTGCTTTCCCTTACTCCATTGCTTTATACGGAGCATCACACACAACGGCAGTAGGTTCCATTTTTAAAGTCTTTGGTATGACTCGACCTGGGAATCAAACCCGGGCCTCCCGCGAGAGAAGTGGATGCTCTACCACTAGGCCAAACACGCGGTTGTCTTCAAAGACTGGAAGAAAGACTCAAGAAATTCATGCCATAGCGTCGTGTAGTACACTGATAACATTATTCTCCTAAGTTGCCGTCTTGTGAGATAACTTGTAATGTTTTACTAGGAATCATTGTGTTGGCTAGAACGTGAAGTCGATAATTTTCAAAAAGACAACTGTAAGACAAGACGTTCAAAATGGATCACGGGAGGGGGGGAGGGGTAAATCAACAGATCCATGATTAAAGTTTCCTCTCGATCATGATGATGGATTAAACAAAGCTAGGATACCTCTTGAGTCTTCCTGTGTTACATATTTGCACAGTTAAATGTTCATACATGCTATGGTTGTGTTGCATTCAGATGTAACATTTTCAAGTAGTTCATTCTTTGAAGGATTTGATGACAATTGTACTTTTTTCCTTAGACTTGCGCTCTTATCTCCAAATAGACAGGTGGGCCTTAAACATTTCAATGTCACCAGAATTTCGAAACTTACAGCGGTTCACCATTATCTAGGGAAGATGCTCTTTTAAGCCATCTGTCATACAGTGTTGTGACGTCACCTTCAAATTCATCAGGGTTAGGGTCAGGAACCTAGCAAAATAAGCAAGTTACACGTGTTTGTAACATCTTTTAAATGTGCTAAAGCCCTGAGATGGATAAATCGATGGCTGAGGAACGTCCACGCCTGAACTTTGGTTTTCCTTTTTCAGCCTCCAGTCGTTGGCACTTTTTAGTTCAAAGTTGTTTTCAACTACACCATCCCCCCCCCCACACACACACACAAGTGATACAATGCTGACTATGTGTCCATGATTCTACATAAGTTGAAGTAACCAAGCGCCCTTGTGACAAATGAAACCCCAATCCTTTCACTAATTGTTTCACATTTACATTCCACGAAAAACCTACAGGTGTTGACCCAAACGTAATTAACATTGTGATACCATACTCACCGATACATTTCAAAATGATACACTCTCGAATATCTGTTCAGAATTTGAAATTTTGAAACATCAATATTTCCACTCATCCCCAAACACCTACCAGTTTAGTGGCTTCTCGTATCACTTGGTAAAGATTCGGCGTAGACGCGAAATATGGCGTAAACGTCCCTGTAAATAATAAATTAGTGTATAAATTGATTCTATTAATCAAACGATGTCGTCTCACAGATGAATGGAGTATCGAAAATGTCAGGCAAGAGTGGCCTCAATTAAAAACTTGGCAAAGAAAATATGATTTGAATGACTTCATCCCAGTGTCATGATGTACATACTGCTACATATTTTGCTATGTGTAGTACGAAATATCGTCACTAGAATCAGAATCACTGGCGGATCCAGGGCCTTTTTTGGGAGGGGTCAGACTGATGGTACAGTGATATGGGGAGGGGTCTAAGGGGAGGGACCCCTTCCCTTTGGAAAATTTTTCTATAACTGAATGCCCTCAGGTGCGATTAGGTGCATCAAAATTGTACAATTGTGAAGTTTATTCTCTTCTAGAAATTTTCAGAAACAATATTTTGGCCCACCTTTGTAAGGGGCCATGGTCCCGTTGGGCCCCCTTGGATCCGCCAGTGATCAGAATCATCTAAGCTACCTGATTTCACCATCAGTTTTAGAGAATTTTCCCTTGTTGAAATAATACAGAGACTCATAATGAATATCCAGTGGTTCATTCCACATTGCACATAAAACGAGTAACCAAAATCTTTCCACTAAAAAACTAAAAAACTTCATGTCGGAAATATTTAACTTACCACAAATTCCAATGTCCATGTTGAGGTAGACTACTGCTCGTCGATCAAGAATTTTGGTAAACTCCTTCAAATGAAAGCATGAAAAAGTGGTTTATGAACTTTCTTTTGGAAAACTGAACAAATGGAGGTCGAAGACAAGAGTGACGTATATTCTGTTAAAAGATTTCTGGAACAACAGTCACTGGAAGTTTTGTGACTCTGCATACTAAATCGAAAAATATCTTTTCTATGGTAACGTGATGGGATGTTCTGGAGGGGGTAGGGGACGGGGCCGTGGAAGGTGAGAGCTAAGAGGGAATGACAGCAGCAATGACTAAACCTGCCAAAATAATAGAGTTAAGTATACATTTGTAATGCTTGTTAATAAGATGGTGTTGCACCTTGTAAGTTATCAACATTGAGCAGAAACTGCAACAGAAAGTGCTGGTGAAATAAATAGGCCTATCGCCCTTACCTCGACCCATTCATATGAACCAATCAGGCTGTATTCTCCAGAGCCCCAGCTTCCGAATATAATTGTTCTCCTTGGTCTCCAACCTATATGATGGCCAAATTAATGGAAACAACAAATGCATAAAGAAGAAAATCGCTGTCATTTATAGGCATCTTGCATCAACCGGTAGGGCCCTAGTGGCTCACTGTAGGCCTCCTGATGAGGGTCCAGGGAAAGCACAGCGTTTGGAGACTCTGGGGTATTTATAAAAATTTGACCATTAGAATGAAGCATTTGAGTATCTTCAAAATATCTTTGCAGAGCACCTTATTAACAGGTCACAAAAGTAAAATTCATAATTTGACCTTTGCGTTAGCCTTAGTAGGCTAATTACATGAGGGTACATTTGCCTTCCCTTTGAATGTTTTGGTTCCCAAAAATTAGTGTAAAAGTTTACTCTAAACTCTGCGCAACTTTTTTATGTCAAAAATGATGACTGGTATCCAATGCAAACTAAAGCTAATACCTCTTTACCAGTCCCATAATTCACACTTGCAGTTCCTGGCAAAGCTTCAACTGTATGGGGAGATATTTACGTGGAATAATAAGTATTAACTCAAAAAGTACATTGAATAAGCGTTAACCACAGTGAATCTCAATAATATCAATATTAATATCTAACCTGTCTTTTTGAGTTCACCAAATGCTCTCGCAATTTCCAGTACTGCCGCTGTTCCAGTCGATGGGTCAATAGCACCAAACGCCCATGCGTCGATATGATTGCCCATAATGACGTAACGATCTGAAAGTAATAATTTATAGATGTGAGCACTAAATTTATTTAAACGGAATGTACATCCTCGTTGGTGGGTTTATGATTGGGGTGATGACTCACCTCATTTGAAGAATGAGTCTGATTGCACATGAGAAATTATAGTTGTTTTTATTGCATAACAAGCTAAATTAAATATGTTTCATTTCACGACATGTACTCAATATTGAATGTAACAGCTGAGGAGAGACTCTCAATTTATAGCAAAACTCTTCGTTTAAACATAATTTTTGATGACAATCTCGTCATTATATCTTGATCTATAAGCATGTTGTCGCTAGCACAACATCACATATGACTAACAAAGAATTCACAGCGACGATAAAGGAAAGGGCGGATGCCTCCAAAAGCTCTGAATGCTGGCCCTTCCCACCAAACGTATCCCCTTTGAAGCTAATGGCCTTAATGTGATGACAAATTAGTGTTTTAGAGTATGGTTAGTCTACGGTCAGATGTGATTTTGTCTACTCAAAAATCCTTCGGTGCAGCCCTTGTGAAAATATATCTGGATCTGCCACAAAATGCTAGCACAGGCTAAGGTCGATAGATGGATACAATATCAAATGCTGAGCCATTACCTGATTCAACACTTCCCCGAATCGTACCGATAACGTTCCACGTATCGGCCCTTTCGTTATGTGTAGATATCCTCATTCTCACTTTGCTAGAAGGATTAAATATAGAAAAATATTACAGAAGATTTTTAGTGATCTTAAACAAGTTATTTGTGAAGAAACATAAGATTATGAAGGAGGGTAATTTTAAAAGAGAAGACAAAAGGCTGTTTTAGTCAGTTTTAACGAGCCATCAAATGGTATGGTCTCAACAATACGTAAATTGATCGTTGTTTTCTTATCTTGTGTTCACTGCACATCTTTGTAGATCAAAGCTACATGAAATGCGTTTATTTTTGCACTCTTAAAACATTCTTAAAATACATAATGCAAAACCTTACTTGTTTTCATTCGGACTTGCAAATCCTGGTCCATATCTGTACGTCATATTCATGGCACCTCTCCAGTCCTTCTTCACTTTATCGCCTGCCATTAACCTAGGGTAATCATGTTTTAAAGATACTTAAATATTTGACTGTAAGCACTTACCCTACAGAAGGTATACCATCTGTTAAAGCCGAGCTTTCTTTTCACTTTTATTCATTGTATGCTTTCTGCACTCATCGTGAAAGTAAAGCTTCACTGAACTTCATATATGGTTCAATTAATGTGAGCACTCACCAAACCGGCAAATATCGTTAACTTAAACTGGTAAAGGGAAGCAGCCCCCTCCTAACTTGGTTTGAAACCAGCTTAATGTTTCAAATCTCCCCTTATTTCACGTTTATAATATTTCCAACATCAGCATTGAAAATTGAAGGTAAAAGGAGTTATTTTCCATAAATTAAACAATAGGTAACAAAATTTTAATTTTTTAACTGGTTAAAACGAGCCATCTATAAATTAGGATACCGGAGTACACTAGTTTAAAGTGGGATCATGCCTTTTCCCTTCAATACAGTAGAACAGTCTGTTACATTTGTTTGGCTCATGAGCAGTTAAAAAGACACCAAGCAAAATGTCCTTTCTTTATCCAATATTCTCCACTTCAAACATCATGCCAATGCCCTATCGCAAGAACAAGACACGGAAGGATTAGAAACAATGAGGCCTACAATCTGACCAATGCCCGATGCGTGTGTTTGTTGGTGTCCACGGTGTATAGAATAAGGTACAGTGTTTAACTTTCATACAGAAATAAACCTTTCCCGTTAGCCATAGGTGTAGAAAGCGGGGGGGGGGGTCTACCCTTAGTCAAAAATTTGGTGGGGGAGAACTGTGCTTCCGCCCCCACCTCGATCTAAAGACGACAACCCCTCATTTGTTTCCTCTGTAAGAAATGTCAAATATTTGCAGTAATTTACCTTAAAATTTGTCCAACATTTTGCACCAAATTGTGTCTAAGGACCCTCAAATATTCAAAAATTTTCCACCCCCCAGGACGGCGATCTGAAACAACGTTCAGCCTTCTGTTTCGAACGAACAGCTTCCTACCTATGCCGTTAGCTATCGCAATAAAAGTAATTTTTCAGACTTTGTATTCATCCAACAGCAGTTATGATCAAAATATAAAAACAACGAAAAGAGTCCTCAAGACTATCACAGTTTCAATATTTTTTTTTTCAATTTAAATTTACTTTACTATATCTTTCTTACTTTAAAAATTCTATAGCGTCTCTGGCTGGTATTGGATGTATGGGAATTGTTGGTAGAATCGATATTCTTTCTTCCGAATATCTGTAGGCACTTTCTGTGGAAAAATTGAATCAAAGGCAGTGGTTCTCAAACTCCCCCTTGAACATTCCCGGTATAACCAGATTTGATTTTGCGTTTTGAAAAAAAAGAGACAGAAAATATCTTCCACTACTAAGTAATAAGAGCAACACAATTCATGTTGATTTGCGTTTGAAACTATGTACTTTAAAGGCACTACTATTGGCGCAGATCGAACTCCACCACCCCTTGTTACCTTTTCCGTTTTCCTATCTCAAGCCAATATGTTGCGTATTGACTGCTGGTAAAAGTACTGAAAATGTCATTGCGTTGTTCATCATTTAATGCCCTTAGGACCTATGTAAAACCATAGGGATGATTAAGGGGATCTGATCAACCTGCAGTAGTTTGAGAATCACTGATCACCCAAACACACACACACACAAATACGGTGGAACGACGAATTTTTCAACGTGCAACGAACACAAAAAAAGTTACGTTAAAAGCCGTGTTGATATAATTACAGCTTTGATCTAAAATAGATAAATTAAAACGTAGATTAACATCAAGTTTTGTACTCTCCCCAATAATGAGTCAATATTCTGTAGTGAAAGTGGATCACATAAGACACAAAATCAGTTCAGGGCCGCAAAGGATCAAAGGGCTGCTTGCCACCCAGCGTTGGAGAACCGCTACGACTGCTAATATTGTATATTGGAAGATGAAACTGCACGTCTCTTAAATGGAACATTTATTGAGTCTGAAAGTGTTGGAAGCAGCAGAAATTAAGTTTGGAGAATTTTTAAACCATCTTGCATAGTTTATTTCAAGTGATTACACTCCACCACAACTTTGTCAACAGCGGCGTCTTTACTTTTCTTTCATTCATCCTCTTAAGTGTTTCCAAACTTGAGTACGTTAATATTTTGATATTTAAATTTTCTTAAAATGTTACGTACCAATCTTCGTAAGTGATAGACCACTAACATACCAACAGATGGGTACCCTGGAGTGAGTGGGTCCCCTACGGCTCCGCATACACAGCTTCCTCTTTGAGTCCCTGTGGGCGGGAGGTGTTTACCATCCGGATACACTGGCTCACCACTCAGGGTGGAGTCAGCAGGATCTGAAAAGAGTATGATACCCTTTGCGCCGAACTCGGCTGCAAACTTTGCCTGAAATTAAGCAAATGGATGGCAAAAATCATACGATAAAATCTAAATCAAGGAAGTTACGTGTTACCAGTCAAAACTATCTTATGAGAACATTTGTGACTTTAAAGACTATCATCCGTTTGAAATTTTCGCAAAAAAAGACTTAAGAGCAAATTGCTAAGGACAACTGAAAATAGCAACCGGAGTAAATTTTAGATTGACAATAATTTGTGCGTTTAATGGTTCATCACATTAATAGTATTACTGAGTGGGGGACAGTTTATAAAACACAAAGACAGAATTGTTATATCCCATTTGGTATGAGGAAGCTGCAGCCAGGGAGCTGTTGCAACTCCCTACTGCAGCACACAGAAGACATTTCCATGGTCTATCGAACTCGGATATTAATTTAAGGAGTTTTACCTGGTGGGGGGAGGGGGTAGAGACACCTGCACCCTTTGAGAAACTTTTGTGTATGTATGCATGTATGCTTGGATATCTTTGTGAGCTTTTTTAACATTTGAACGGATTACTATTTTGGATCATAAATGCGACAATTATATTCACTGCATTGCTGTATTTTTTGTGAATAAGCCAGCTTTCATTTTGGGCTTAGAAATCCCAGGGGCTTCTTTTCCCGTGCCCTTCCCCCTGCAGCTATATGGATAAACTTCACTTTCTTCCATAGTTCCGTTCCGTGTATAGCTAAATTAGTACCGCCGTTTTCCGCCTTACCAATTAAAACAATTAAAATAAACGTAGAGATCATGGTTTGAAGAAACGATCGGGAATTGCAATTAATATCGCATAGCTTAGTTGTTTTCTTGTGACTATCGTGCGGCTTGGTAAGCGACTAGCGGAGGGAAGCCTGTGTACTTCATCGATCAAACAAACGATTTGCATTCGATGCAGTGCATGTAATAACCACGGACCTCTTATATATATATGGACAGAGCATATAGGCTAAGCTAACACTAATGTACGGTCACCAGTGCTAACATCCTATCACCAATCTGAAGCTATCACAGGATTCATCCTCGGATTCGTCCTCGGATTCATCCTCGGATTCATCCTCGGATTCAAAATTTATCCTCGTATTCATCCTCGGATTCAAAATTCATCCTCGTATTCATCCTCGTATT
>WURT03056778.1:0-14014 GCA_009936505.3 Holothuria glaberrima | reverse complement strand
TTCCCCACTTTGACCCAGATTTCAAGGTGTGGCAATCATGCAGGGAAAAGTGTGGTCCTGTGTGTCAGATTGGTTCCCATACCACATGTGTCACCACGCATTACCACACTTTTTTCCTTATGTATTTTCTTATGCTCTGCCACACGTGATTATGTGTGTTCACATGTGGCATGCCACACTTTTTTTGTAAGGGTTGTTACCTCTATTAATTTAATGAATTATCTTAGGTCGATACAAAAGGTGCATAATCTCATCACTTGCTTATACGTTCAGAAACATGTTCTGCATGTATCTCTACAGAAGGTAATGGAGCTAATTTTAATCATTATTAAGATAATGCGTTCGGTGTAACAATAGTTCTGAGTAAGTTGTGCAGTACCCACTGTCTCCCCTTATAAAGGCTGCCTTGTGATAATACTGGTGATTATTTTGCCATTGTTAGGGTAATCTTTTGGTTCTCAACTTTTTTCCCATCGCAAAATTCAAAGAGATTATTCAAATTTAGCAAATGTTGCCCATACTGACATTTTATGAACAGAATAAGAGATTCCTGGTGATCCTATAAAGTCCCCAGTGACGTAGATTTCGGTTAATGTCGATAGAAAACCATGACTAGGAAAGTTGCCTTTGTGTGTGGGCAGTGTATGATTGTTGTGGTAGTCTTTGTTATTTAACATGGTGTTAAGACCATTACAAACGGAAAAAGTTGATTAAGCAAAGACTTGACTCTGTGAATCAATTATGTGAGTTATTAATAAAGCAATTTTATTAAGCAAATATGGGACTTTATTAGGCAAAGACATAACTTTATTAAGCAACTGCCTGACAAGTATAATTTGTAAAATAATCAATGTTGAGAGCAGTGGGGTCGTTCGGATGGTAAATGTAAAGTGTCACACACGTTTATGGATACGATACTTTTGACGCAGTCTCACATTGATAAATGCCAATGTTTTTTTGGGAAAAGCCAGATTTGGCGGTCACATTGTAAGACCAGTTTTGCTCCATGAAAACGCAGTTATATTGACCATTTACAACAGAAGGTTTCGACTACATTTATGAAATGGGAGACAAATTTTAGCCCAACCTATAATAAATAATAGTTTTACATGTGTAATTAATTTCTTCGTTTCTTTTGTCTTATTTACTGTGAGTTGTTTCAGAGAGATCTTAAAACTTTGAATCACGCGTTAGATTTGTTTGATGTTATTGACAAACTATTTTTTTTTGGATAAACTTTCATTCATGTCGAAAGGCCCGCAAAACGAGCGGTGCAAAAAAGACCTTGTTTCTTCCAGGGAAGCTACTCCCTCTTTCATTAACAATATACAGTATGTTAAAACAATGGTATTGGCAACGGTTTCAGGAGTTGAACAGAATTACAGAGCCATGTAAAGGAAAATTTGTTTAGCTTGCTCTCCCGACCTAAAAAGTGACCCGACCTTGTCTTTAATTGCTTTACAACACTGGATTTAGTCAAATCGTGTTAGAAAAGGATACGAGTTTGTCGGCAAATTGTAATTTCACTCATAAATTTCGTAGACATTTAAAACAAATTTGGAACCCATTACTGCACCACATTACTCTACGGCATTACCAAACAGATGGATAAAGACGTATTAGGAGAGCAGATCCGGGCCTTTTTTCACGTCTAATGGTATGAAATTGTGCAGTTTTGAGGAAAAGCCGCAATGCCCTACTGGCTCGTCCTTCACTACAGACGGCAGGTAGCCGCCTCGATAGTAGAAACATAAATATGACATGGTTTACAAGTTTAACACTTATTCTAGCTATTTTCAAATATTTCAGAAGCTTACAAGAATGCATTGTTTGTTATTTTATAAAGTGCTTTATTGTCATCCAACAACTTATTTGAAATCTCGTCTTGAGCAAAATGAACTTTAGTCAATGTGAGAGAACAAGGACTAGGTGAAATTTTCCGTTTAATAACAAAGTGTATTTGTGGGCAAGAGATTTATTTATTAACACAGTTTTTCCAGCCTCGGGTGGAAGGCAATTCCAATGACTTTCTTTGAACCTTTTTGTTAACTAATCCCAAAGACAGCTTTTGTAATATACCACAAGAAATAAGCTGTATTCGAAGGAAGATAACCATGACTGTTATATGATTAAGCCAAAGAAAAAACTAAATGACTTTAAATGTTCAAGCGAAACCTTTGGCATACGGCATTGAAGACATGATATTTTGTATTGAGAACAGTTTATGACATCAGAGTAAATCTCACAATATCAAAGTGTAAGTCAAAGATAGAGGAGCAATGCCAATTAGTAAAGGCGTACAAGACGGGGGTCTGCACCCCCTGGAATCCGGGAAACATATTTCTCGGACAATTTCTGGGTTAAAAAAGGTTTATTTCGTGCAAAACGAATCAGTCCTCTAGATAAAATGTCCCGTACGCCCATGCTAATTGAAACTAAGAAAATGTTTTACGAATCTGTTTTCGTAGTAATTTAATCAAGCGCTATCTTTCGATAAATACGAGGGAACAACTATGCGGTTATATATGGTATTGGTATTCTCGACCTTAACAGAAAAGTGCGTTAACTATGCTATGTTTTTATAATGCACTTGGTCGGGGACTACCATTTAACTACGTAAAACAAAGCTATGTAAGAAACACGAAACTCCTCAGCGCGTGAAGCACGTTGTTCGGAGGTCGTGTTGAAGAATTTCCTCACCCTAAGAGAAAAAACCCGTTAAACTGTCGGGCGAATATGAGGATTGTCGTGGATTACTCAATGAATTGCCCAACTCGGCTCACAGACAAAAATCATTAAAATCTCCTATTATTCATCGAATACATCAGGTAAAAAATATCTTGGTTATAATAATAACAAAGATAAAAATATATTTTGGCTCTTTGACAAATTCCCATTTTGCGGGACGAGAGAGGGGGCTAGACCTCCTAGTAATAACACACCTCACTTGGGTCTCATAATGCCGGATTCTAAAACAGGAGACTAATCTGAACTTGATTTTTTAATATTCTAGTATATGACAATTGTGTAATTTCTGATGGCGTATTACATCGGTTTGAATTGTTTCGTTTTCTCTTTCAGTCTATGTCTATCTTTCCTCCAACGATCAACTCACCCCCCCCCCCCCATCTGCATGCAATTTCTTATGATCCATCTGAGGTGGGATAATCGAGCTTATCACAAAGCACGTAAAGCTAAGAGTAAATAGATTTGCCCGTGCTTATGTTGCTTAGGAGAGTCTGGAAGACAAGCGCCCCGGGCGCCCTCGTTTGGCTGCTCGAATAGATAACATTGGCTGCATCTATGCTCTAAAAAAGTTCTACTCCCCCTCCCTCCTTCTGAGGCACCCAAAATACGATTTTCTGGATCTACCGCTGTGGGCCCACTATAATAAAAACATAATTATTTAAAATGGGGGAAAGGTTATACTAAAGAGGGTGCTCTCCATGGTCCAAAAATATGAGCTAAGTCGCTAAACAGCGTTACTTTTATAATATTGTTTCAGCTGAAAAAAATCCTCAGAAATATATCCCTGATTCCTTATACAGGGTTCTTTGGAAATCACCTGTAAGTCCAGATTATCGATGGTTTACTTGTTGATTCAGATCGAAAATTGGTACCGTAATTGTATTATGCGGTAAAGTGATACCAGGACTGTTCTTTATTCGTCCTCGGGTGGAGGAGGACCTCTGAGCAAACTGAGGCAGCAGTTAGTTGCCTTCTGTTCAAGCCACGCATTATTCTTACTCTCAATAATGCAAGCATTGTATTTTTCGGCCTATCTAGAATGGTGCCACACATCGTAGATGTAAGAGTGTGACGGCTGAAGGAGGCCATGTTGAGTCACAGTGTCCCATAAGCCGACGTAGCTTAAGGGTAAAGAGTACATGTAAATGAGTGTTGCGACCTTTGACCCATGATGCAGCTGAAAGCTTAAAAGTACTACCGAAGGAGTTAAGACCTTAAAGGGACAGGGAACTGAAGAAAATTCCTTAGACAGATTTGCCACAGTCAACGTAAGAACACTTCTTCATAAGTTTATTCGTCTGGAAATTATCCTTAAAAGGGTTTGCTCCCCGAAGGAGCTACGTCACGAGAAGGGACACTAAGACTGAACCGTAGTCAACGCAAGAGCTGTCCTGACTCTACAAAAAAGCCCAAGCTGCACTATCTTGGACAGCTTCACAAATTATCAACATCAAACGTACTTAGATCTGGATGCAGGAACTCCACAACACTGGCAAACGTACTTTAAACTATAGTTAATACTTGGAAATTATTTTCATTTCCAGCATCAAATAAAACCTGCTCATTGTTTTAGTGCATATTAATGAGATTAAGTGGAAAACCTTTGCAGATCAGTAAAGCATACTTCATTTAAATAGAAGAGTTCGAGCTCTTCGTAGGAGGTGGCATCAAAGTATATGGTGATGCTCCAAGAGTTTCAGCTAGACATGCAGCGGTCTTGGGGCAAATCGCTTCCGTTCAAGAAAAAAACTTTGATTGCTTCATAGCACGTCTGACTGGGGTTTCTCCACCTAGCCTCACTATAAGAACTTACGAGGAAATTTTTTTATTTTAAAAGGATGACTTTTGCAATAAAGTACTACAATATATTTAAAGTGTCTCAAAAATATTTTTCGACAGGCTTCGGAAGCACATATCGCGGATCCTCGTTCCTTCTTATTAGGATAGCCTGAGTGAAATAATGTTCCAAACATTTATATCACTCCTACCACCATCCATCCTCTCGACCAACAGGTCAGGAGTGGTACCAGGGGAGCCACGCTCCTCGACGGTGGGTGAGAATTGGATTGAAAGAGAACTGTCGTAATATGTCATTCCACTGCAGGGCGTATTTTGCATAATATTCTCATATGCTGTATAGAGCCGAGATGGACTCTGATTTAATGTTTTCCGGGATTTTTGAAAAGTGGAAACATGGAGTTAATTATACCTTTCGGAATTAGCTCCATGCTGCATAGCGCACGACAATGTTGGGTACACATTACAAATTCTTTACCCATATAAAGCAAAAATAGAGGAACTGTCGAGGTTGTTTGACCGTTATAGGGGATGATATAGCTTCCATGGTTTCAACCCCGGGCACCCTATGGCATAGGCTAGTCAAACCTCCCTCACGAGTCGCTTACTCTACAATAGGAAAAACATAAAACAGCCTTCACTACGCTATGCGACGTGAAATAAAACTTCCGACCTTTACGTTAAACTGTATTGTTTACCAATAGGTAACTTGAATAGGTGGAAAGGGCTTGAACTATTTAGCTATATGCCTACTATGGCAGAAACAAAACCACCAAACTCTAAAGGGTGCGAAGCCGGCCAAAAATTTCAGTTCCCTTTTACAAGAAACTGCCCTGTTTAGGGCAGAAACAGGTAAATCGTCGGGAAGACTGGTCGCCGTTGTGGACTATGTACTTTTCCGTTTACCTACCAAGGCTTCTCGACGAAATTAGAAATATTCCCTGGGAGCAGCCTTCAGCGAAGAGGGCCATGGACCCCTCTGGCTACCACTTGGGGTTATTCCTGTTTACAGCTGATCACGCTAAGCAGTTATTTTGATATTAAAGACGCATTCATCGTGATTCACGCAATGTGTGTGTGTTTTTAATTTACAGGGTCTTTAAAAAAGATTGTGACTTAGGTTGGTGACAAGTCCTTTTTTGGCAAATCCAAGTCAAGTCACAAGTATTTTTTTGCAATTCAAAGTCAATCGTAAGTCAATGGCAGTATGTGTGGGGTGACTCGAGTCCTGCTCGAGTCCAAGTAGCAGGACTCAAGTCTACAACTGGGCAGCGATACGGGGGAAGGAGAGCATATCCCCCAATATTTGAGAAATCGCCCTTTGACTTTAAGTTTATATATGTACATGCACACGTATACATATGGATCATTTTGTGGTTTCCAACCCACCCCCTCCCCCAATGTTCAACACAAAACGCCACTCTTGGTTACATGAAACACAAGAATCCTTACCAGGTCTCCATTAGCGTTTAATCTGCCTGTTTCATTGTAGCTTATAAAATGAAATCGACTCATATCTATTCAGTGATCTAAAGTAGAACACAGAAAGGTCGATGTACATAACTATGGCCCTTTTTGTGATAAATCATCTCTCTGCTCAGCAATAAAATATCTCTTTCTATTTCCATGACTGAAAGAAAATTGAGAGATCAGTGAATAGTACCATTATTGCAACTTCGTAGTTTTTGTGTTTCTGTTTTAATACGTGGTTTTGGACATCAAACTGGACTCCATAGGTGTAGACAGACTTGGGACGTAGACCATTTTATTGTTGTTTCTCACTTATCTCAAGAACTCTTTCAAAGAAGTACGTCCATCTGCTTCATATAATCGAGCAACAGGGGTTCATTTAGCAAAAGGCAGTGGCTTAGACTGAAAGTTTTCCCTAGTGGCGCAGTGGGAGGATTGGGCCACTTTCATGGGGAAGGGTGAGTCTGTCAATAAGGTAAATTTTTCAATGAGAATGTGTACTTTTCATGTTTTGAAGGTTCCAGTGGGTGACTTCTGGAGGACGTAATGGTTTTCTGGGGCGTCAGCCCCCTCCCGACCTCCCCTCCTCTGGCTAGTCCACTGGCAATGGTCCTCATCTAGAATTTGTTGATGTTTTCATTTACCAAACTCATAGAACCCTATCTCATTCATGGCTTAATTTATTCCCAGACAGGCCCAGTGGCGCTTTGGCGACTTTGGCGATTGGGGGGCACCACCGATGGTGCTATGTTTGCTTAAATTGCCCTTTATTTTATGTGCCCTGCGTTTGTGCACAGCGATGGGGATCCTTCCTCTGTCACTTTATAAAGGTGCCGTCCTAGGGGAGGGCTCTAAGGGGAAGGGGGATATATATGACTGGAAAGTGTTCATATTTTCAGTGAATTCTAATTTTTGGTTAGGTGAAAGTGGCAATAAAATAGGGGCAATGACATAATGCTTACAGTGGCGTTCTGACTGGTTGCCATGCAGTACGCTGTGTGATCGCTGGTCTAAGGGGAGAGGGTGTCCCCCTTCCCTTTGAAAATTTCTAAAAAATTGGGTGTCCTTACATGCAAACTGGCGCCACATATGCTACCTTTCAAGTAAACTTTTCTGTTTAATTTTTTACCAGATTTAGGTACTAAAAAACACGGTATCAGTGAGGGGGCCCGTGGCTCAATGGCCCCTAAATACGAGACATGATGGTCACGAGATGGAACGGAAACCGTGACACATGTGCGAAAAGCGCGCTGAAATTTTTCGTTACATAAGATTTCCATGACAAACCTGTATACTGAATCTGCATCGAGACACTTTTAATTACCGAAATAGCATACATGGCACTCAAAAAGCCAGTCTTTAACCTGGTAATTCGTAAACAGCTCTGGACTTTTGCTGCTGTGCTTCTCTGGGAGTTGCTATCGAAAAATATCGACAATGAGAACAACATTGCGGTAGGTTTGAAGCGCGCAAAAATTTTGATAGTTTGCGAGAGAGTCGCGAAAATTCTGATAGTTTGAGAAACATTTGTGATAGAAAATAATTACCATAGATCCATCACTCGATCGAAACACACCTCACCCTACCCCTACAGAATCTATAGCTTAAACACCTTTTGGGATCATTTTAAATTTTTCAGAATTTTTCGATTGGAGGGGCATGCTCCCCCATGTCTCACGTGCCGGCGCCACTGGTCACAGGCCATGACCTTCCATGAAGAATTCCTTGCTGATAATTAAAGTTCCTTGTAGAACGGCACTGTTTCATACTGTCCTAATTGTTCCACTAGCGCCACCTTCCTGTCCACAGTTTTCTGTTGCTAATAGGAACTGCTAGCTTGCAACAGAACCGTTCGAGTGGACCTCGCCTGTAAAGGGCTGTATTTCTACGGTATCAAGATTCCACGAATAATAAATAAGCACGTTTAATGTGACTGAAAAGGTAAGCAACGAATTTATGATAGATCATTTTCATCAAGTAAGGAGCAGTGCCGTCGGAAGGTATTTTCGATTGGGATGGGGGAGGGGGGGCTGACATGTGCATCTTGAAAAGATGGAGTGTAGGTACGCTACGCGCCACCATGGGTTGGTGCTAAGAGTATGGAAGAAATTTTTGAAAAAAATGCCTCCCAGATTGCAGGAAATGGCCCCAAAAGGTTAAAAGGTTGGTATATTTTATGTGACATTTATATAAACTTGCCCAAATTTTGATTCAAATTTCATCCCGAATTTGTAGAAAACTGACAAAAATTTCTAATTTAACTTCCCAAGTTGGGTTCATAACTTAAACCCATTTCCTCACCTTGTAAGATAATCCCTTTAGGTAAGGAGGCAATGCGATTTAATTACTTAAATAAATAGACTATCTACTTAAAATAGGAGATGGAATATGTCCCACATTTTTAGGAGACCTTTTGATAAAAATTGATAACGGAATCCCTCATTGATTGTTATTTCGAACAGTAGGTTTCCCCAGCGTAATCGAATATGTGTTTTAGTTGGCAGAGGAATTAGTTATAGACTTAGGAACCATATGAATAATCAGCGGCGTAACGATGAGCTTGGGCCCCTGACTCCTGGACCCAAAGGGCCCCCAATCAGGAGGTACAGTGGCGCCACAAGAGGTTGGCGATTTGGGGGCGCTATGGAAGATGGTGCTTGAAGTCCACCCTAGATACAACTGGCTAAAAGGTCGGTGAAAATTGTGCATTTTTGAGGAATTTTTGTAAATTTAAAATGGCTTAGATGCAAAATGGTGCTATTTTTGTCAAATTTCCGAACTGACCCTATAATAGAATACTTTCACGATTAAGTGAATTCTTATACTTTTGGTTGACCGTAGGGGAAAGCTGTGGTGACTAAGTGGAGGGGTAACAATTCCTTTCCTTGAAAAAACTCTTGTTTAGTTAGGTAAGGTGGCTTAGATGCAAAATGCAGGTATCTTGGCAAATCTTTCAATTAATTACATGCATAGAACTAATAATTATTTAGTGATATTTTGGCTGTGGCATGTCACTCGTTATAAAAAGTATGTGTTGCAAACGCATTCTACGAATGTTACCGTATATGCTACTCATGACATTATATTGCTCTAAGATTCTCTACTGATCCGGGTACCTGAAGAGGTCAGAGTTGCACATTTTTCGGAAAAATGCTTTGGTTACAATATTGTATTATTGCTCCAATATTGGTTACAAGATATGGAATGTGTACCTTGATAAATGCGCGAGCTCGCCGGAATTTTGCATTCAAAATCGTCCCCATAACAAAATTTGCGGCAGACTTTGCACTGAGACACTTTTAATTCCTAACAAAATGCATCAGCAATTAAATGCGGGTTTTCCCCCTGAATTTTACTTCTTTGCATTCTTATAATGCCCTGCTCCTACATAATAACTCCAATGCACAAGAACAATCGGCGTAATTGTAGAACCCTCACCTTTGAACTAGACCAACTGTATTTGCTTGCAAATACATTTCATTCTAGTGCGAGGAAAGTGTCCATGTTTTGTCACTCTGAGCACTTTAGTAACCCAAAATTAGATGATTTAATTTTGACGCAATCTGCGAAAAAATTGTAAAGAATATGTTTTCAACGGATTTGAGTAGGTAAAGGTGACTAGATTAACCAAAAAAAAAAAAAAAAAAGATGCCGCTGGTGTCGGCTGGGGAACTTCAAAATGGCGATCCAAAATTGCCGCCGCACGCAATTTTTTTTTCGTAGGATGGGTAGGGCAAGTTATGAAGTAATTATATATAACGTTGCTTGAGTGGTTGGGGAAAGTGATATTTAGCTTTAACTAAGTTCAGGCTGAATGTACCCATATTTTCACTCGGATCTTCCCTTAGTTTCTTCACTACCCCAATACCCAGAAACGTTAAAAAATCTTTGTTTTTTGAAGTACCATTAAGTTACCATATTCAATCAAAGCCTGCGCGGTTTTCCTTTACAGCCTCAGTGTCATTAGACTGAACGCACTTGAGTTGCGATAAACTCAGTGTAACAACACGTTGTGGCCACTATTCATACGGAACATGAACAGGTAAGCTTGATATGAAGCGAGGAAGGAAGACGCTGTGAATAGTCTTGAGCAAAAACTCCACTTACGCGAATAATTTATAACATTCCCCTCGCTATGCTACTAAAAAAAAAAACTCGCCCGCCACACTTGTAATTAATTATATATTGAAATAATGAGAAAAATATTTATGAAAAATGTGTTGAACTCACTGACTCTTAAAACATGGCCATGGTTCATGCCAAAAAAATTTGAAATTATGGTTCAGAACATTTTTGTTGGAATTGAGGTCAACCAAGATGGCGGAAAAGCAAAATGGCCGCTAATGATAAATAACAATGTAGCATAAAAATAGATAATAATAATCATTAAAATATATATTTCGATTGAAAACTCGATATATCTTTATAACAGATTGTACATAAAATTCAAAGCATAATTTTTGACAATTAATTCAGGACCCCATACTAACCAAAATGGCGGAAACAACAAAATGGCCGCCAATAGAACTTTCATAACGTATAAAAATAATAAGAGAAATAATCGCTAAAGGTACTATTGACACAGTTGCACTTAATAGCTGGGCAGATTTTATTTGAGTTCAACATATTTTTTATAAATATTTTAATTATTGCAATATATTATTAATTACAAGTGGGGGGGGGGCGAGTTTTTTTAGTAGCATAGCGAGGGGAATGTTATGAATTATTCGTGTAATTGGAGTCGCTCATGACTATTCATAGCGTCTTCCTTCCTCGCTTCATACAAGCTTACCTGCTCATGTTCCGTATGAATAGTGGCCTCAACGTGTTGCTACACTGAGTTTATCGCAACTCAAGTACCTACAATCTAATAACACTGAGACTGTGAAGGACAACTGCTAATTGGAAAGGGTAACTTAATGGTACTTCAAAAAACAAAGATTTTTTTAACGTTTTTGGGTGTTAGGGTAGTGAAGAAACTAAGGGAAGATCCGAGTGAAAAGAGAGGTACATTCAGCCTGAACTTAGTTAAATCTAAGTATCATTTTGACAATCCACTCAAGCAACGTTATATATGATTACTTCATAACTTGACCTACCCATCCTACGAAAAAAAAATTGCGTGCGGCGGCAATTTTGGACGCCATTTTGAAGTTCCCCAGCCGACACCAGCGGCATCTTTTTTTGGGTAAATCTATACACCTTTACCTACTCAAATCCGTTGAAAACATATTCTTTACAATTTTTTCGCAGATGGATCTTAGTTTTGGGTTACTACTTGAGTTCTGCTTGCCTTACACATTCAGGTGGTTTCAAATGAAGTCCAAAAATTGCATTTTTTTTTGCATATTTGAATAAGCAAAAGTTTCGATTAATGGGCTATGCGTAAATCGCTGGGGTGGGGTGGGTGGGGGATTAAGTACATCCAAGGGTCGGGTGGGAACTATCTGCACTCGTGAGAGCCAAATGCAATAACCTAGTACAAAGTCTTGGTTGCCATCATGAACGATATTGTAGCAACGAAGAATAAGTTGATCCTTCATTTCGAGCCGTCGTAATTACCCTTACCTGTCCAGGCGCAACTACACAGTAGGCCTACTCACACATACTGTGGTGTCATTTTAACGATGGGCGTGAGTTCAATTATTTTACATTGACGACAGTGAAAAGAAGATCCCCAAATTTCCCTCCAAAACTCGATGCCGTAATTTTTGGCGATTTAATACACTCAGCATCCCGAATTATGCTCTCGAAAATCACCCGCGTAAAAATACTTTGTTGCTTTATCGAACAGGCATTCTGCCCGCTCCCGGTCGGCTCCTCCCGCCTACGGCCTGCTGCAATTGACGCTACTCACTCGCCTTCTGTAACTCCAGTAATAGTTATAACTGGTCATATCTTTTCAAAGTGCCGAAAAAAAATTCGCGGACATTTCGGACGTGCGAGAGAATCGTTTCTTCATGATTGGTCATAATTTAAACTTCTCATACACTATTGGGCCAATTTAAAAGTATATTAACTGCTCCGCATGCGCAAGTCAAATATTTTTTAATAGGCTACGTCGCCAGCATCCAGCTTGCATCACATTAAACTTTACAAAAATTCATCCGCTGATTACTTAGTTTGCGAATTTCAAGTTATGCATTCCTGTTGTATTTATGAGAAAGAAAGTGCACATTCAACTTACATTTCTTTCTGGAATAAAGGCTTTCAGCATTTCATCAATCAGTAACATTTCACTCTACATTACAAGCTATTACTTTTATGAACGAGGTCCTTCGTCGGGACTAATTTAGAAGGTGTGCAAGAAAGCGGTTAAAAATCATGGATAGGCTTAATATTAGCTGCCTGCACTGTGATAGTACCGTTAGTAAAAACGGACCGAAACAGTGTGGAACTTCCAGTTTCAACGTTCAGTCATTAAGGTAAGCCTGCCTATCGTGTAACGCCAAGATTGTAGCGCGCACGGGTACTGCAATAATAATGCGAATATGTTTGAGACGGTATTGACAGTAAACACGGCCATTGATCTCAATGCTGATTTCCATTCCTGAAGAAAGGAATATTGCAGGTACAATCCCAATTTCTTAGACGTTGAATTTACTAAGCCTTGTTTTTTTTCTGTACACCAGACTGTAGCGGAGCACCCGTTTGGTCGGGGACGCCAGCTTAGCACGATCCGAGCACATACGAGTTACCCCACTGTGAATAATCAGTAACTTAAGATAAAGCCCAGCAAATTCCGTGACTTAATCATGCATTGACCGTTTAGATTTTAAAAAAAATGCTTCCAATTTGTTGTCGTTAGAGTTCAGGGCTCATAATTCATGAAGGTCACGCACTATGCGCTTCGCGCGTTGTCAGATTTCCGTATGATTATAGTATGAACATGTGATTGAGTTTGTTAGGGAACACAGCCTAGTCCCGCTTTCGCGGTTGCATTACCTTTTGGGTGACTCATTGCCCCCTCCGCCTCCTTGCCTGATGAAAATGTGGTATCATAAATTCGATGCTTACCTTTTCAGTCGCATTAAACGTGCTTATTTAACTATTCCTATTAGCAGCCGAAAACTTTGTGCAAGGAGGAGTAGACTTGCCCCAAGTCTCTCCGGTTGTTCTCTCTTCCACCTTTCGTTTTAATGACTCCATCACATTGTACCGCTTTACAACAATCTCGGCCTACTTGCTGTCCCTTGCTGCAGCTTGTTACAACCGATAATGTAAAAATTAACCGATAATGTAAAAACGACAGATAATGTAAAAAAAAATACCGATAATGTAAAAACAACCGATAATGTAAAACAAATTTACCGATAATGTAAAAAAATCTTTGAACCGATAATGTAAAAAAAATTACCGATAATGTAAAAACTCTCGTTTACCGATAATGTAAAAAGAATTTACCGAAAACGTAAAAACTGTTTTAACGAAGATTTCAAGATTTCATATGGTCCTACGTACATGTGTCCGTGTATATGGGTGTATGTAGGTAGGTAGGCATGTATGTAGGTAGGTAACAAACTTTTTATCTCACCAAAAAGAACTTAACTACGATAAAAAAATATCATAAAAGGACTTCACATATTTTATGACATGAAGGTGGGTTATAGTGATGTAAATAACCAGATAATAACCAAATAATAAAAACCAGATATCTCGAAAACTAAAGGACTGAGAAGAACAGTTTTTAATAACCGGGCCGGGCCGGGATATACGGGCCGTCAAAGGGCCCATTTTAAGTTCCATTGTCCCTAAGTTAGAGCAGATTTTGAGCTTTTCAAAAGCTTTTAGTTTTAATACTAGATGGTTATGGTATGCATTATATGTATGTATATACATATGTGTGTATATATATATATATATGTGTGTATATATATATATATGTGTGTGTGTGTGTGTTTATGTATAACGCTGGATCTCATCTTAGGTCGACATCGTCTAAAATGCGACCTTAGGTCGACAAACACATAATTAAATATATCTGCACATAAAGACACTG
>WURT03056767.1:0-14014 GCA_009936505.3 Holothuria glaberrima | reverse complement strand
ACATACATACATACATACATACATACATACATACATACATACATACATACATACATACATACATACATACATACATTTTGAGTGATTGCATAGATTCCTTTTGCCTTCCGCAAGGAATCAAAAAGGGGACAGAGGAACAGGAAAATATTCAACCTGAAGAGGGTGCAGATGACTAAACTTAAGCCAGGATTTTTTCCATTTTCATTAAAAATAATTGAACATATAATGATAAGGAAAGAAGGGAAAACAGTTAAACAATTTCATAAAACAAATCGATTTTAAAAGTTTCAGCAAAGTAAAAAAGCTGTAAAGGTTTGACCAAAATCGTTTTTTATTCTGCATTTCCTTAAGCAAAGCATACTCTTTTTTAAAAGTGAGTTGTTTGTCTTTATTTCGAGTTTGACGGTAAAATCGTTTCCAAGACATCCTCTTTCGAATAGCCAAAAATTTCATAGTCCATACTGTAGTAACTTTGAAGTTTTCGGATAAGTTCCTCGGGAACTTCTGCGTATGCTTTCTTCATTGAATCCCTTGCTTGCGAACCATGAACTTCCGGAAACGAAACGACTTTGTCAAGTCCAAACATTTTCATAACGTAAGGACCGTCTTGTGACAATGTTTCGTACTTGCCGATAAAGTCGTACTTGATTTGGCAAGGGTACGTGAAAGATGATATGGGTAACCAATGGTCCATCATTTGGTTCATTGTAACAGAAGGTCCTGTATCGGTTAAGTATCTAATAAATTCTGTAAAAGTAATATTGTAAGGGCTTTGTTTCAGCTGCAGTGATGAATACTGTCTGTATCTTTTTACAATGATCTTTCCAAACTTTCGCTCCCACGACAGTTTTTCAGGCCCGTATACAAATTTGTCTAAGTACGCCGAAAGGGCCCTATTCAGAGGTTCTCTGGCAAACACCACTTTGCTATAGGTTAGCCAACGATTTCGAATTGCGTCGGGACTTTTAAGAATATCGTCCATTTTAACAAATCGCCTGTTGCCAAATTTGTGACCTTTCTCATTTTTGTGCAATATTTTCATTATACCTTTCCATGTTGTGCAGGCGACTTTAGGGGCAAAACAGAACAAAAAACGATGATTATCGCTAATAATGAAATGAACAGTTGTACCCCAAGTCACTAAAGGAAGACTTCGGTTTTGCCCCAATTTTGTACAAGCTTCTTCCAGAATGAGTTGTCTTCTTTTTTGTATCACATCTGTAGACTTAGGTGAGGTAGCATTGTCTAAGGATATATTTTTGAGTTCTTCCAAAATAGTATCAGAATTAGCTGCAACCTGCCAAAAAAGTAAATAAAATAAAAATAGAAGGAACAAGTTAAAGCAAACGAACTATTCAAAACATAAATGTGTACAAAATTTTTGATCCACTTAGGACTGGTAATCAAAAGGGCTGAAATAATGTTTCTATAACCAAGCCTAGTGAGGGCCTTTTCGAACCCGAAGAGCCCCCGATCCCTAAGTTCTAAACACGGCTCCGACTCAAACATATCCAGAAACTGAGTTGCAATACCCAAGTATGATAATATCAGGAATGATTAAATTTGGTCATATAACAAGTTTTCTTTAAATAATTCTTCAATTTACACAAGATACGGTAAGTCATGAGTTCTCCTAGATATATATGCTTATGTCATGCAAAGGGGAAATGCTTCGTAGTCACTCGCAAGTTTGTGTGGCAACGAGATAGAGGGGTCCCCCTGTGTCATCAGAGACTTGCTTGTTGCACTCTCAACAGATAAGGCCTATTGACTATTACTGCATGCCCATGACGTAAATGGAATGATGGAAGTTTGCACAGGTCAAGTCTGAGCCGGCTGCTCGCAAAACTGGATGTATGACTTATTATCCACATCGGCTAAGTCCTTTGTTCAGAAATCAGAAACTTTTGTCACACCATTCGCAGATATATGACCGTGTTATCAGTGAAATGCATATGTTATTTACCTGTTATCATGATGAGTTATTGAGTTACTGCCCCTTTTTTGTAAAAGGGAAAAGATTGTTATGGTTTTTTGTACATGTAGACCTATTTAAACCAGGTTCAGGGCCGTAGCGAGGAAGGGTTTGGGGGTGTCACACCCCCAATATTTGGTCGTCGTCGGCAAATTTTCGGTCTGTCAGCAAAAAGGGGAGAGGCGAAGGAAAAGAAGAGGAAAAGAAGAGGAAAAGAAGAGGAAAAGAAGAGAGAAGAAGGAAAAAGAAAGGGGAAGGAAGGGAGTGAAAGGGAAGACGGAGAATGGAAAGGAAATAAAGAGAGAAAGAGAGAGAACGTGAGGCGAGGCAAGTCTGTTATCGGCTATTTCGATTTTCGGCTTTTCATCTAATTGGCCCATTCAAGTTGAAGGCCCATCGGCAAATTGATCATGCATGTGACGGCCGTATCAACGGCCGTCGGTGTAATTGGACGAGTGACCGAGTCCCTCGGCAACTTGGGGAAAGGGAATTAAAGGCTTTCGTATAGGCGGGCTATTTCGGCTCATATGACATTCTTGGAAAAACACTTTCTGGACATTACTCCTCACTTTTACCATCACAATGGGATCAGCAGCACCCGGTTATCTATGGAGAGGGTATTCTTTGCCCGTTTTCTAAACTTAAACCTTGACTTAAAACCATAGGCGTTGGAAGCGAGGGTGCTTTGGGGCGGAACTATATGCTTCCGCCATCCTAGATCCAAGTAAGAAATGTCAAAAATTTGCAGTAATTTGACCCTAATATATCCAAAAATTTTCCAAACCCCAACAAGGTTCAGCTCCTCAGTCTCGAACAGCTTCCTACACCTATGCTTAAAACACATTTTGCAAAAAAAAAAAAAAAAAAAAAAAAAATGGGGGAAGATAATGCGCAACGCTAGTGTCTTCCCTTCACTGCAAGCAGGCGTCCAACTATTGAACACCAAAGTGTAACAGATACAGAACGCATCCTGACGTTCAAAGCATATAGTGTTAATATTCTGAACACTTATGCTCCATTTTTGAACGCCGGACGCCTATTTGAACACTTACCGTATTTGAACGCCTGACGCGTCTTGTGTTCAAATGTTGAACGCATAGTGTTCAAATGCTGAACGCAAAGTGTTCAAATGCTGAACGCATAGTGTTCAAATTATGAACGTCAGGTTCAGCTCCTGAAGTATAGTGGCATGACGAGGGGTGGGGGGATAGCCTCACACATTAAAATAATTAGGAATCTTTGCATTGGATAATATATTATGCACCAAAATATACCTCTAAGGCGGGCCCCTGGACCCCAACCGCTTAGAAGTATATTGGCCTGACGAGAGGAATTGGCCTAGCCTAATTCATGAAAATTATTGGGAATCTTTGCATTTGACGATGCATTATGAACCAAAAATATCCATCCTGAGACTTAATTTTTCACCCAGAGATATGCTAAAACCTCAGCTTCCCGGTGTTTTGCTCCCTGGACCCTCACCAGGGGTCCTAAGTCATGACCCTTCACCCCATCCGCTAAAGCTAGCGCTTCGCTTTCGTTTTTGCTCTACGCATGAAAAGATCCGTCGGCAAAACATAACCTCTACACCCGGCGAAAGATTACACCTTCGCTACGCCTCTGATCAGGGGATCCATACGAGTGGGTCTTTTGTAGGTAAATGTCGTCGGTTTCGTGTTCCATGAGTTACTCTTAACTGCGGGATCTAGTGTGCTACGTAGGTTCTGACGACACAAAGAGTCCTGAGGCCACCACTTTGCAAATACTATACCAACGATACAAAGTAGCTTTTATTGGGACATTAAATATTTACTGCCGACTTTACGCTGCCCAGACATATCTGTTGAAGTTTTCTCTATAATTTTCAAGCAACAAGAAGGTATTTAACCTAGGTTTAGGTTTTGTTTGTCGCTGTGGAACCATACTTAATTTAATATTACCCGTTGGTTGTTTTGGGAATGTGGTGGTTGTTGGAGTCCAGGCGGGGTAGTATTTGTTTTGCTGTCGTGTATCGTTTCACTTTCATTCAAATGAACTTCTGGCCTGCGTATCTTCATCTTTTCGCTTTGTTCATGGCTTACACGATTTTGGAGTAAATAAGACCGTATGAAATCTGCAAAATAAACAAAATTTCTGAATACTAGACAGAGGTTTGAGTAACCATTTAAAATAATAATTCAGTCCTTAAAGAGCTAAGCGACAACGAAAGTTGGAGAAGCTCATGCTTGTAATTTACAACTTCACAAAGGATGGCGAACCAATTCGACAATTTAGATCGAATGTGGTTTCTTTTGAAAAGCCAGAAAAGTAGATTGCTTTTGGATGAAAACCCCACCTGACAGTCACCAGGCCGGGGATCAAACCCCAATCTCCTGGTTGCCAAGCTTCATCACTACAATGCTACCGCCCTGATCTACTCAGCCACAGCACCTTTTATGGGACCTATTTCATATTTGTCCAGAACATGGTATGATAATCCATTCTGAACTATGTACTTTGAAATTCCATATCCTTCTGACTGCATCCTTCTTTCCTGTAAGTTTTTTATCATTTGGTGATTATACGATAATTCTAGGAGGTTTTATGCATTTTATTCTAAAATTTATTATAGAAACATTTCAAAAAAAAGGTATGAAGATAAACTATTTCAACTTCACAAATTCAAATCTTCTACTACCTCTGTTTAAATTGATTACACCTTCCTTACGAGACACACCCCTAAAGTTACCCCTAAAAAGTCTAGATTTGCTGCTGAGACTTCATGAATACCAAAAGCGGTTGTAAAAGGTTTCTTTAGGGATGGGGGAGGTGGGGGGGTGAAATATCGTGAAGTCACGATCGCTCGCGCAATATTAATCCATATGACTAGCAGCCCAATAAAACTTGAAATTGATATTTGTGAGATGAAAGGAATGCTGCCGTCCATAAAAATATTGCTTATGTGTCATTTTTGAGGAAGGGATACCATCATTTGCCACAAAGCCATTTCTGGTTATTCCATGCAGTCATATTTTAAAAATTGTACAGATTTTTGCAGGAAAGTGCCGAAAGCACTAATGTTAGTCTGTTTCGTCTTAATTTTCAATATCATAAAAAGATCACACTTCTGAAGCCAATATTTCCCAATTACCCTCCCCCGGCCCCTACCTCCCCACTCCCCCCTGCACCAAATTCACATCTATCCCTCCTCTCGTCGTTTCTTTTTTGCTCTTCTTCATGTTTTAACACAGCCCATTGCGTCCTCAAAATTTCGGTGGGGGCACTCTTCCCTATATCCCCTTGTTGGCTACGCCACTGTGAATAATGAGATAATCGTCAACAGTGGCGTAGCCAGACTTTCTTTGTTAGGGGGGCAAGGCATTTCTCAAGGGGGGCAACCAAAATAATATATGAATATGTTTCTCCGGATGCTTTTTATGCACTTACTGAGCTGAAGTCCATGGAGTGCAGCGTGCAGGAGTATTTATGTTCAAATTGCATTGTTCACGAGTATGGTAGGGGAGAGCGGGGCTAGTTGGAACGTTTTTTTCAGAAAAATCCCATACCTTCCAAATAGACTTGACTTTAGAAAAAATTAATATAGGCCTACCATCGTATGGGGGCCCATAGGGGTTAATAATTGCATATATGTTGAGAATAGGTAAACTTTTATTTTGGGTAAAATCAACAACAAATGTGACTCCCCGAGATGTTCCGACTAACCCCAGATGTGGAGTTTTTTTTTCTTCTTTCTCTCTTTTTTTTATTCTTCTCAATCAGCAACAAAAGCAAATTAAACGAGTTGTACAACGAAATTAATTCGAAAACAATCACTTAAAGACATTATTGATAGTAAAAGTCGTACATTGAAATAAGAACGAAAAGGATACTAGACAATGCTGAAGTCAAGCTGTAAACCAAGGAGCCATGGCCTCCATCGATTTAAAAAATTATCACGTTTTAGCCTGACACAATCATTGTAGTACTAAACTGAAAGTAGGCTCTTGGCATAACTCTTAAAATTAAGGAAATTCAAGGCATCGTTTTATAGTTTACATCTGTAAATATAAAATTTAAACCAGATCAATAGAATATTTATAGCTTCATTGTCACGTTGGTGATGGGTTATGCCAAACATTAAAGTTATAGGATTAATAAACAAAGCATCATTAGTGCTTTTATAAACAAAATTCCTAAATTGTTCCCACAATGGCTGTACTTTTTCACAAGTAAACATTATGTGACTGATCGTTTCTTTTTCCTTTGAAAAGAAAGTACACATATCCTGATTGAAAATGTTAATTTTTTAATAGCAATTTGTGGCCGAAATCCTTGTATTTATCCTGTACTGAAACCAAGAAAACGTATTTTCTAAATTGAGACTGAATTTATAGATTAAATTACGCTTCAAATTGCTACAACCAAGCTCGTCATACCATTTATCTTGAGACTTAATATAAATATCGGAGGCATAGGCGATCGTTCTATCAAAGTCAGAACCACTCTTAACTGATTTAAGTAGAATAGCATAAAATTCGAGGATAAATGGTCTTGGTAATTTACAACATTCATGTCCGTTTAAGAAGCGTTTTACCGCTCGTAGAAGGCCTTCATACTGCAAAAAATTGGTATTAATATGAAAACGAACAATAAAACTGTTAAAAATGAAAGAAACTTGCCATCCTCTTCGATTAGGTCATCACTTATGTAAGCACCCTTTCGTAACCAAGCTATAAAATACAATGGTTTACAATCTACTTGAATTAAATCGTTATACCACAAACACTGATAAGTATTTGAATTCTTGCAAAGCCTTAAATCCTCCAGATGTGGAGTTAGTTGGAACATGGTCAAAATATCATGTGTAGCTCCCTATAACATGATGTCGTGTTAAACTTGGAACATGGTACATCGATAGATATACCTTAAAGGCCTTTCAAAGAAAAAATTATCAGAATTTTTTTGAGCTTGATACACATTGACCTTTTTGACCCCAAAGATGCCCCAGTTAGTGAGACGGAGCAAATTTACAAGCTTATAAGTAAAGAACAGAAATATCTTGAAATCTGAAACCTTGTTATTTGTAAGTACTTTGTATTTCAAGTACACAGAAAAAAAACCTCAAAGTTTTCATGACTTCATCAGTGATAATCATGTCTCCGAAAATGCATTGTGTGGCGCAATTCAGTGCGAAAAGGCATTTTTAGGGCAGCCTTTCTTAAAAACCACAGCAACAGCCTTCGGTTATTTAACATGGAATGACCTATATTTGTGATATTTCCAGTCACTTCACTCACTGGTCCATGTTGAACATGTTTCAACTAACCCGCAGCAAGATGTTCCAACTAACCCCCATGGCACAAATTATACACTGGCGTAGGAAGCGGGGGAGGGGCTGGGGCGCCAGCCCCAGCGAAATTTGTAGGGGGCGGAAGTATGCCCCCACTTTCCTAGCACGAAAACCCGTTATTTGTCTCTTCTGTAAGAAATCTCAAATATTTGCAGTAATTTACCTTAGTATTTGTCCAAATGATGCACCAGATTACATCTTAGGACCCTCAAATATCAAAAATTTTCCAAAGGGCTAAATAATGTCAGAAATGTGCAGGAGTTAACCTTAAAATTCGTCCAAGATAATGCACCAAATTGCGTCTTAGGACCCACAAATATCAAAAAATTTCAAAAGGGCTAAGAAAAATCAAAATCTTGCACTAATTTACCCTAGAATTTGTCCAAAATAATGCTCCAGATTGCATCTAAGGACCCCTGAAATATCAAAAAAATTTCCAAAGGACTAAGGAATCGCAAAAATTTGCAGTGGCTTACCTTTAAATTTGTCCAAAATAATGAACTAGATTACATCTAAGGACCCTCAAATATCAAAATTTTTTCCAAAGGACTAAAAAATGTCAAAAATGTGCAATAGTTTACCTTTAAATTTTTTCCAAAATGATGCACCAAACTGCATCTAAGGACCCTCAAATATCAAATTTTTTTTCCAAAGGGGAGGGGGCACCCCCTCCACAAGGACGTCGATCCGAAACAAGGTTCACCCCCAGTCTTGAACAGCTTCCTACGCCTATGAAGTTATATATGCAGGTCTGCTGCAAACTATAGGGCCTGCAATAACACATGTATCTACCATCATTTTGTAGTTCACAAATAGTGCCTACTTCAGTCAGAACTGTTCTCCCTGATCTTTCAACAACATAGAGCTAGGACACATTTTGGAAATTGTGAAAAATTTACTCAGAGGTCCTGAAAATCAAAATATCTTTCTATCTTGACCAGTGTTGTGGCATCAGTCTTGTAAACAATATGGTGGATGACTGTTGCGAATACCTTTAAAGTGATGGTAGTATTTCAAAGTATTATTATTCCTTGTGTTAGGAAATGCCAATGTTTCAACTAACCCCGCTCTCTTCCCTACATATATGTTGATACTGCATGCATGCGCTTATGCTATGCTTTGACCAATAAGACCAGGGCGCGATCATTTCTTGTTATTGTTTTCAGTTAAGTTCATACCTGCCAACTGGCCGAATTGATTATTGCCAAGCTGATCATATTAATTTATCAAAGTTTGTATATAATGTAAATGTTTTTTTTTTCTTTTTTAACACATCGCTTGAAATTATAGGGGGCAAGAACGTGTACAAAAAATCATGGGGGCGTTGCCCCCCTGGCCCCCATGTCTACGTCACTGATCGTCGATACACTAAAGTAGATCTAAAATGATATTTTATCTATGTCCTACTCCATTACACGTAGCCAAAATTATCCATACAACAATTCCCCTACTTCTTGTCCCGTCTCCTTTGTTTTTGCTATTTGTTTTGCAAACCTGTCATGGTACGAGAGTGTCCCTCAATAGTACTCAAATAGTGCCCATGATTACTGCGTAGAAAGAGCAAAGCCTTTACATAAGATCGCCGAAGGCAAGCTATACCCTGGGGATCGAGGGAAAGCCCTATCTATAATAACCAAGATTCTGACGATCTAACAATCATAGCAAAGACATTGAACTTTAAAGCATTTCTATCAGCAGTAAATTAATGCGACAAATAACATCCGCGGAAAAGGAGAACACAGGCAAATTGAGAGCCACTCCGATCACTTTAGGTAGCGACTTTGAAATACATGATTTCAAATTCATATCAGCATGTCATTTTGCATCCGTTCTCCAAATCTGTAACGCGTTTCTAAATGAATATAATTGCTTTTAAACTTAAAATCAGTTTGGGTGTCATGAAGAGGGTTGCAGGGCAGCAACCGAGAATCTGCTGCAGAGGCAACAGGTTTAAAGGTTTTCGACCATTGCTCTTTTCGGCAAGTCCAAGAACACACTGAATGAATGGCAAGCGCCAGCAGGCCATGGTCACAAATTGGGCAACCCACTTTCAAAAGCTCTCATATCTTTCTGTAACACGTCGTTTTGACAGTGTCTTTAACAGCATGCAGGTCCCGTATATTGTTGAGTTCTCTTTTTATACGGTAACCCCTCTAGAAGTCGGTGGAACCATTAAACATATGTCTGAAGGAGCATAACAGTCATACACTGTAGGTCTCAGTTGAATGTATTGTAGACTATGAGAATTCTAGTTAAAAGCGAAACGATGTGTTTGTGTTTCTCATTAGCATCTGAGGAATGTTTGAAAGACGATAAAGTAAATTTATCTTAAAGCTCTCACTATTGCAGTCAATACTGTCTCCGCAAACAGTACTGTCTCCGCGATCCTAAACACTAAAAAATGAAGCGAAGTAGACAAAATCGTGCCAATTTTTACCCTTTCAGATCAACTACAACCCCGCATCCTCTTTCAATCTTGTGCCCTATCTGACCTTGAACGATTTTAGCTACCATTGAAAAGGGGGGGGGGGGACGTGGGTTTATTCCATCAGGAAAGTACCGTAATTTTGATTTTCACTTCAATCGGGGAGCGAAGGTCTGTAATAATGTACTGATATCATCGTTGTAAACATTACCAAAACAAAACTGGTAATTTTTAATATACCATCTAATCTTTGGGACATAGCCGACTAAAAAAATGGTGTAGAATGTGTTTGTTCCTGCATGTTATTATGAATAAGAAGCATCTACAAGGCAAGAGGTAATATCGTCTGAGTTGTGGTACTCTCTTGTCTTCATCTCCACGGGGCTGTTGAGTTGTACGAAAAATTTTCCCTCTGCGAACCGTAAGGGGGTCGAAGACCCGCCTAGGCAAGCCGAAACTTAGGTTTCAAACTTCGTATATTGAAGACGTGAGTACGTACTCTACTAACGTTTAAACAATCTGTCTGTCCTTGCACTCTCGAGCATAAATTTGAAACTACAGTATACAAATGCCGGGGACTTGGTGTAATATCTCCCTGAACATAGCCACAGACTTTGAAAATTTAGCATTACGTGCTACTAATGCACAGGGCCGTCGCTTAAGGGGATGGGTGTGACGCTCCCATTCACCGATCTAGTCCGCAAAATGCTGCACCGGTCTGCAAAATGAAGTAAGAGGGAGAGAAAAAGAGGAAAGAGAAAGACGAAAGAAATAAGTGCGCACGCTCGCGTGTGTATAAGGTGGCGGGGGGGGGGGTCAGGGGTAGAAATGGAAATGTGTATATGTAGGCTGTGGACAACTCGTGTCATAAGCTTTGAGAAAACCCGTCAAAAGCACATGAAATGTAACCTATTCCTTCGGCAGAAGGGAGTAGTGGAGTCTAGAAATGTACGGACACTCCATTTGAGCTCCAATGAAGTCTTTGAATCCTCCGAAAGGCCTATATAAGTCAACTGAAGAGATAGCAACTCGAGTCATGACTTGTTACAATTCCGCTGGTTATCCCGCAGTGCTGGTACATCTTGAACAGCTGAATTGGAGTGACAAAACAGCGGAACTTAATGCACTGCACAACGCTTGGTGTAAGGGCTAGTCCATGTGGGCATTTAAGTGGCACAATTTTTGGTGTTTTCCTGATGTGTCATATGGATGTCAATTAAGAGCGTCATTCTAGCTTTCCGAATTTGTAGCTGCCCAGGAGCTCCCAGGCTGCCAGGAGGCCATCTACCGGTGTCGTAGTACCAGTGGAGGTGTGCCATACCACAACAAAAAATATCACTAAGTATAATGGGCAATTTCTCTACATGAAGTCAGTTCAGAGCTTTGCCAATGATAGGAGAAGTCTCAGCCCTTTCACTTAGACACCACACATATCCCTTACGCTTATAAAACAGTTTATTGAACATAGAATCAGTTCAAAGCTTTGCCAAAGATGGCTTCATTTTGCTTCTAAGCCACCCTAAACATACAAAATGAATGGTGAGGGGGTATCTCCCTCCGATAAACCCTCCCTAGGAGGAGGTCATTCCTTCCTCCGGTTTAATCTTCCATTCAGTAGGCAAAACATGGCGCACCCCATTAAGAATGTTCTGGAGACGTCTCTGCTAATGCAACATTCAATTTGTACCCATGCATGAACATCTACTATAGTAATCACAATTAGAGGCACCAGTGGTGGATATAAGGGTCGGCAGCCCCTAACGTTTTAAGGCAACATTAATGGTATTTATTCTGATGATAGGTTTTTAAGGGAAGATTATTGCCTTTCATTTTATTCACAGGAAAGATTTCTTCGAAATTGCCCACTCTGAAAGTTTTCAGCACCTTTACCCCTCCAACAACCATCGTTTTGAAATTATTAGGGTGTTCACGCTAACGTCACTGGTTGGCATTGGTTGGCATAGAGCATGCGCAAGAGCACATGCGTGTATGTTAGATGTTGCGCGTGTAAACGTTTGCGAGATTGCATGCAGAAAGTAGGCCGATTGGAATCTAACTTCCATTGTGACGACAGTGTAAGAGCGCCTTACCAACTCTTTTGACACCCAGCCGTGACAGCATTTGTTTGTAAACACTGAATGAGTCTATACGCTCTTTCGATAAGGGAGCAAGTTACCACTCTTCCCCCTCTCAGAATGTGTTATGAATTATTGTAATAATAACTGAGGGTCCATGATTGGTTTCGTTACTGGTCTCTGAAGCAGGCTTAGTCCCTGTGTTTTGTACCCTAGCAAATTGTTTCAAAACCGCTTACTTTGCATTATAAATTTCAAAACTTTCCCACACCCACTCCTTAGAAGCTAAGCTACCTAATATGGAAACTTCGCTTTTATACCCACCCCCAATATTAGCCCTATGTGCATTATATAGCTACATGTCCAAGTGGTTAGAGCATCCGACTTTCAGCCGCAAGGTCGGGAGTTCAAATCCTGGCCGGGTCATACCAAAGACTTTAAAAATGGAACCTTCTGCCATTGTGCTTGGTGCTCAGCATAAGCAATGGAGTAGGGAAAACAAGCCAGTGAGCCACAACTGGAAAAAAGGCCGTGGCCGGCCCGACTTAAACCAATTGGTTAAAAACTGAGCCGTAAAACCTCATCTAACTAACTAACTAACTAACTATAGGCTATTTATTTACAAAATTCGAATTCGACCGATCACAAGTTTTCAAAATAGCACTCAGAAACTAGTCTTGGGAACTCACCTTACCCACCCACCCACCCACCCCCTCTCTCTCTCTTATATTCCTCAGATCCATCGCAGCTCAGTCATACTGTGTCGTATTGGACAATTAGTATTCCGTTGAGAGCCTGGCGGTCTGCTAGTCTAGTTCTGTTCCCAATCCCCAGGGTTATGAGAATCCATGAAAATGCAATGAGCCTGTAAGGACATCTATTGTAAAACGTATGATATTAAAAATGTTATCAGTTACGAATGGCAGTTATTGTACTGTACTATCTTAAACATCAAATCATGCATATGCAGGACCAAAAGAGGGACTATGCGACGTCACGTGATAGGAATTATCCTGCACTGAAGGAAAAAGCACTCGCGCAGTACGCATATATTCAGCACAGGAGCATGACATGACCATGGATACTATACTGTGACACAACGGACGCTAGCCCTTCGAAACCAGACTCTCGATCACGTGACACGATCACGTGAAACACCTCCATTGGCAGGTTTTATCTGGTTATACATATATATACATACATATATATATATATATATATAGAACACGAAAAGGAACGTGCAAAAAATGGATATCTTTAAGCCAACTTAAAGGGCAATTCTTATCATCCCAGACAGTTGCAATTCTCCCAACTATATATGCAACTTGTAGCTCTTCCCATAACTGTATAAAACGCCTCTTTGTGCAGACACAAACCTATTTTAGTACTTCAAGGTCATGTCCTGGTGAGCATGCAAGGCTATAATGTGTAATCCAGGCACTCTTTCTGCATTGTGAGGATTGTAAGCTGCTGTGCATCTTTTGAATTTTCAACTTTGCTGTCAATCAAAGAGCAGTAACCAACTGGGAATTTTGATACCCCTACACTAAAAATATACTTTGGGGTGACGAGTGTATGACTTTAAGTGAAAAACTCAATAGCTACATACAGAACTAAATATTTTGAGCATATTTCCAGCTCTTCTTCAGTTGTATAAAGCCATACATTGTACAAGAAACTGTATAAATACCCCTTAGCCTTACACATAGCTGCTCATGAAATCTAAATCCCTGTTAAGTCCATTCTTGTGTGTATTTAGTCTGAGGATAATTTTTACTTCACATTTTCTTCGGTCCTGTGCTGTTTTGAGGTTACCAAAAAGAATAAAGACTTTTAGCTTGGCAAAGCTGTGATCAGCGAGATTAAAATGTTCAGCCCCTGGGATACCAGGGTTGCTCTTCCAGTTTTGCACGTTTTCTTTTCTGTTCTATACATTTTGCAAAGACACGCCTCTTACTATTGAATATATATATATATATATATATATACATACTCTAAAACAGTTCAGCACGTATGCCTCCTGCCAAACTGTTGGGCAAAAAAAAAAAGAAACTAACCAAGTTGGTCAAAAAATTATCCTCGTTGGTTCAAACGTTACTAGCAATGGGTACTTTTGTAACCAGCTTGGGCATTTTTTTTAACCAACAGTTAAGTAGGAGGCATACGTAACCAAACCTGGGAAAAACTTTTACCCAAAAGTTTTTAGAGTA
>WURT03056756.1:0-14015 GCA_009936505.3 Holothuria glaberrima | reverse complement strand
TCGTGAGATTTGTGTTGATCTGCTGCAAGTTATTTGTGATTCATGTTTGGAAAGGGGAATAGACCACAATGGAATTACACTGGTGTCACTTTATTATATTTTTTCAAATGCAGTATTTCCCTTTAAGGTCATGGAAACTGCTCTACATAGGTTTTAAGACTTATTCACTGGTTTGTTCAAAATACTTCTGGTGATATTCTTAAAGGTTTGAGTCCCTTTAAAATTCTTAAAAAAAATAATTGTTGTACCAGATAGTCATACAGATTTGAATTAAGTGCCCCCATGTATGCTGAATGTGTTCGGTTCAATTTATCTTGTGACAATGTGGTCATTCATCAATAGTCACAATCGTGTAAACTAGCTGTGAGGTGTATCTGTAATATGCAATATTTGTGTTGAGAATCATGGTTGAAGAATCTTGTGATGGAAATAATAGGAGATGGAATGTGTTGAATTGAAATAATGCTTCAAATAAGATGGCTGCTTAAATACCCATCAAGTTCATTAGGGTATTTTCTTTAAATGTTACTTTTGCAGCTCATGAGTGCCATCAAGACTGGTGCAATTGCAAACATAAGGCTGGAGACAGCTATCAGCAAATGGGAACAGAAAAAACAGATACCCACGGATCGAAGCGGGGGTGGTGTATAAGAAAGAAGCCGTTCCGTTATGATCAAAGTCAGTTGCTGGAGTGGTGGTCAAGGATGGTGGTGATTCAAAGCAGTGGTGGTAGTTGTACTCTTTCTCATGGTACTTGATGTCTAACTTAAATATTGTTAGAAAGATACCATTAACATCAGATTCATGCCATTAGATCTGAATGGTATCTTTCAAGATTGATGTAGCAGGCAGTAATTCCCTGTCATAGATTAAGTGATGTGAAGTTTTTCTGCTTTGCTAGGAAAAGAGAAAAAGCAGTACCCTTGCAGTAGGATTGAAAAAAATATTGTTGGCTTACTTTACCAGCCTTTTCAAATACCTCAACCACTTGATTTTTCTGCCATGTGAATTTTCCCCCTTTTTCTTGTCCCATAGCCTGTTACCCATAATCCCTCAGAAAAGCATGGTGTTGTCAAGTGGTATGTAGTTCATGGGAACAGTACTTCTCCTTAACCTTTAACCAGCGAAAGTATACGGTAAATGTGAAATTTGGTCCTTTGTACCTGGTATGAAAGATATTTAGCCAGCTTTAACTGACCAGATTGGACTGAAATATGTTTTTTTTTTTACTTTTAAGAGTATAAACACTTTCATTCACATTCTTTTGTAACATTAGCACTGTTGGGTGAGATGTTATGACCATGGGAACTTGCTCCTTAAAATTAGTGTTGGTTAATAATGGTGTGATGGGGAGGAATGTTGTTACTTCCTTTAAAGGGCAATTCTTGTCATCCCAGACAGTTCCAATTCTCCCAGCTAAGCAACTTGTAGCTCCTCCCATATCTGTATGAAGCTCCTCCTTTAACAGACACAAACCAGTTTTATTGCTTAAGGCCATATGGTGAGCATACAAGGCTATAATGTGTAATCCAAACTCTCTCTCTCTCTGCATTATGTGGAATGTGAGTTTCTCTGCATCATTTGAATTTTCAAACTTAGATGTCAATCAGAGAGCCATAACCAACTGAGAATTTTGATATCCCACACTAAAATATAATTTGGGGGGATGACTCTCTGTCTTTAATAGCCAAAACTAAACATTTTATTAAAATTTTCAATTTTACTTATGAGTTGTGACTGTAGACAGTAATCAATAGATTAACAACTAAATGTCTTAAACAAATTTAAACTTATCAAATAGAATATATTCAGAGACATTGTGGTGTTGTAGGTATTCTAGAGTTATATGTGATGAATTCATATTTCAGCATGGTTTAAAGTGATGAATATTAGAGCTTTATATAATTGGTCAGAAATCATATGATGTTTTGGTTAAAGTTTAAAGGTATATGGGGAAATGATTTTATAAAGTTACATATAACTGCAAGTTGTTTTGAATTATTGGGATTTTATACTGTGACAATATTAAATAATTTCATAGCTAGACACAAGGTGTAACTCTACATGTATTGTATGTATATATTCTGAAAACTTTGGTTGTGCAAGCTGTCACCTCCTTCATGATGTTATGCATCTTAGTTGTGGCAACAAACCAGGGGTGGCACCGCAGGGGGGGAGGCAGGGGGGCTAAAGCCCCCACCCCATCAGACAAATCCTGGCGCCACCCCTGCAACAAACTGATGCAGTGCTTGTCCTTATCCTGACATTTTCAACTCATACAGTAGTATGTGCAAGTAGGGCCAAGGTGGGGAGGTGAAGAATGGGGAAGGGTGAGGGGAGAGGGCAATCCCCTCCCCCCTCTACCATTGTTGGTTGGAGTAAAATTCAGAGGAATTTGGGAAATAGAGGCTGAATCAGGGAAATGACCCCACCCCTTCTAATTTCTTAACTCCTGCACACATGCCCTTTCCCTCCATTCTTCACTCTGGAAGGTTTGTTGTAGTGGCTGTCCACAAATGAAGACAGTTGGAATTGTAGTTGTAAGCCCGTTTATAGATGACACAATAACTTGCTTAATTGCAAGCATCTTAAAACCACCTGTGCACTCAAGATATTGGATCAGTTTGAGAAGTTTGTACAGAAGGACATATTCTTTGCAAATAACGGTGAAGGAAAGCGGTTTAGTTTGCAGAAATAGAATAGATGCGCTTCCTTTGTACAATACAAACCTTTTTAAGTTTGACCACTGACTTCAAACACTATACAATACAGGGTCTTTCCTTTTACATCTTGTCTATGTTGTCCACTTTGTACCAACAACAAAGAAGTCTGTTTCATATGCATTTATAAATGTTGTCATTATGATTGACACATCTTGAAGTTTGGGGGAAGGGGATGGAATATGACCAATGAGCTGGGAACAATGTGATATTTTTGCTATAGATTTAAATTCTACCAAGAAAGCACCTATAGCCAACTTGTCAATTTGTGTGTGCATGTGTGTGTCAGGCAGGGGGGGGGGGGAGGGGGTAGTAGAAAGTTGTTATGTGGTTATGTGGCAAACCCCCACCCCTCCCTCTATGGCTGCAGGCCCACTAGAAAAGTGAGACCAAGCATTGTTTAACTTTGAAATAACAATAGAATATGGCAACAATGACTTTTGCTACAAGGAACTTTCAAAATTCTGGGAACAATCCAATAGGTTTATATGGTAAATTCTACCTATGGATCGGAAGGCCAAGCATATCACCTGTACTTTTCTTGGGTAGTAACAAAGTGAAAGTGTAAAGTTCAAAATTGGTTTGATATTCATTTACTCAGGTATACTATAAATCTAAATTGATTTCTTGCTATAATCCTCAACAGAAATTGTTGAAATTACGAGAAAAATATTTAGTTTTGTGATAATCCCAATGAATTGACAAGATCTGCGTTTTTGTCTTTCAGCTATTCAGCCTAGTGCAGTGCCAAGATTTTATGTTACTCATAGTAAATCTCTGGTCTGAATCATTAATTGTATGATAGTGCATTTGTGAAATTTTGTCTGGGATATTTAGCATGGTTGTAAGTCAATTGATAAGTAGTCATGCAGACAACTTTGCAAAACAGCTAGAAAATCAAGCCTTCTGTTGCCCAATGTGTGCCAGCCAGGGCTGTAACTCAGATTTACTGAAAATATCAGTACTTATTTCTTTCGGAGGGTACTTTAAATCTTTTTATTTTCTTTTGGGGGTGAGGGGTGTACAAAATCACAATCTCACATCAGGCCATTTATTGTAGGCTAGCATCTGTCATCTGAAATGTGATTTTGTATTCTCAGTAGTCAGTTTTTTTTTTCGATCAGCTGGTTTGAGCAATATGTTTCTCTATTAAATTGTTATGTGAAGCATTGGTGTGATTTAATAACTATATTATAGATTTTATGAATATTGTTGTTCTTCTGTATTAGTTTACAACTCTAATCCAAAATCATTTTTCATCTCATTGTAACAATTTCTCATTGTAATATATCTCAAATGCAACTCCCAATTAAACTTTTGATACTGGTTATGTCTATTTGTGTCGAGTTTATTCATTTCTTGTTGCATTCACTCCATCCTTGACTTTCTGCATTGTAAAAGCTTCCCTATGCAGAGGTGCTAAAAGAACTTACACAACCATTCAACTTACCCTGCAACTGAGATGTAGAATTTCAGCACAGATATGTACCAAGGGTAAGGATGGACAATTACCCTAATACGCATATGAAGTCACAGGGCCATGGAGACTGATGTGTGCCCCTAACAAGAGCAAAAAGCTTCCATATACTTTGTATGTAATGGCACCCTTTGCTAGATATAAGGTGTGAAGTAATGAAATTATACAGTTCTCTATCTTGGTAATGTATCATACTTACCTATCTTCATTTATCAAGGCAAAGTGGCAGATCAGCAATCATTCATGCTTGGCTAACTTAATGTTTATTCAACCCATTTAACTGTTAAGCACAAACTTGTGAAATTCCAGTCTAGACTTTCTCACACCACAGTGTCTGAAAAGACATACCATGACAAAAGAAATTATTGCAATATTGCCAATTAGTACATCTTACACAATGTTTGCATACCATCAGCGTTCAAACTAGTGAAATATTGTGGTGTTGCAGAAAGTGCTACACAAAAATGATTCTGTATAGCACTTTTTCATTTTGGTGAAGCAATTTTGCCTTGCAATGAAATTCATTAGTTTTCAACTGTTGATGTTCATTACGCCAATAACATACTGACTATACAGTGTACACATATATAACACACATAGGCTATATTGAAGATACAGATCATCTGTTTGCGAAAGCACCGCATAGAGCTCTTGAAGATCCAGTTCTGTGTTATTGATATGGAAATACATATGGGATTCGTAGCTCGTGGTTTGATGTTTTTTCTCGAAGAATAATTGCTGGAAATGTATCCATTCGTGACAAAGCCTTCCTGTGTGTGTTTGTTACTTCATTCTACTGTATATATCTTAATGATTTGTCAAGCACAGTGCATCGCGTCCTTACACCATGCATTTCGAGAAGTACATAGTATGTGCAAGAAAGTGTGTCCCATTTTGCGATGCAATACCAGCTATTTTGAATGCTGCATACCATACAGTAGCATGTCCTTGGAGGGGCAGAGAGAATGGTTACCAATAAGATGATGTAAACAGTCTTAAAAGGCAAAGGCAGATACCACAATTTGAATTGACATACCATACCTTTGTATTCTAATTCATGAATGGCTCGGAATAATGTTGGGACAATTAGTCACAATGTTGGCTACTGTATTGATAACTCATGCAGAATACCTCCTTTGTTTTATACCCTAGTAGTAATTTTTATTTGCTGTAACATAAAATACTAATTCTACTGTTCAAGATCCATTTAAAAGACATCAGTCTGTGGAAACTGTATATGTTAGTGATAAAATCCTGTAGACTTGAGTAGAGTTGGACAAGGGTGTGGTGGACAATTGATCAGGTTGAACTTCAAATCCATGCATTGCTGGTTCATTTCTACTGCAAAGGTGGAAGATAAACATTTATGGTCCATTTAGGTCCAGTTGAAGATGTGGACCTGTGGAAAATATATGTGTTGGGAATGACACTACCAAGTTGAGAAAATATTTACAAGGGTGTGGTAGAAGGGGGTCTAGGTGTTGAACTTGTTACCATAGGATTCCTGCCTTATGTTGATTCCTTTGAAGAGATGCTTCTCCTGGACTCTGCATTGGTATTAAATTAATTCACGTCATTGGAGGTAGTTTTAAATGCTTGAAGGGTATCGTCCCTAGATGGCATGGGGGACATATCTGGCCGACTCTACTTCAGAGGCAAGATTCCAGAAGCAACCCCTCATTCTGTGGAATTGAGACTCCTAGTATATATTCAGTACTGACAAATATATGCACAAATATCGTATTTTGAAGTCTACGTTAATTTTCTGTGGCAGGTTTAATGCACTATTGTACTACAACTGGTTTTTTCAGTTGTTCTTTATGTGATACCATGTTTACTCTTCAGTTGGCCACTATGGTTTTCTGGTACTAGAGGTTCAGCACCTACACAATTGAACAGCCTGAAGTGTAAGCCTAATTTTGTATTAATACTCATTGGAAGGCTAGTAATGGACAGTTTATAGCTACTGAGTCATGTGTTCCTGCCCAAGTCGTGATATCATTGTGACTTGTCACCTTTAGGTTCCACAGCCAGCCAACTCCAAACATATTAGAATCACCCAAGCATTGTCTCTTAGATAGACCCGTTGAGCAAGGCAGGTGTGCCAAGTTGCCAAATTTGAAATGATTAAGACTACTGCCAATGACAAATTAAGGGATCAAATATTGATGTCAAAATACTATTTCTTCACTAAAAATTGGATATTTGGAACATGACAAGTACAAACAGGAAAATGGCAAAATGAATTCTTAGTTTCTCCTAAATTTGAACACCTGGCATCCTGGTAAGGGGTAACAGGTGTTTGTGCCTTTGATAAGCGTTGCAAAAATCAGTTGGGCAACATTCTGCCTACAGGTCAAATTTGGCCTGCTACTGGGACAAGGCCAGCATGTGAGGGAAGCTCATATAGTAATTTATACATATAGAAGGCTCTTCCTCAGTGAGGCTCTTTGTAATGGATCAATACCTTGAACCATGCACCTTAAAAGGTTTCTGACCAATAGCTATAATAGTTGTTAATGGAAAGTAATGTATATTCATGTGTCTTTCAGCCAATGAACTTCAAGCGAAGACAGTTAAGTTACTCAAAATTTAATGAGTGAAGACAGTGAAGTTACTCAAAATTTAATGTGAACAATTCCAGTCCAAAACCCTACTGAGGTTAATTTGAGGTCTGACTGATTTTCTGTCAGTGCATGAATGCTGAATTAGCTTCCTACAGAGGGCTATCCACAGATGGACAGAGGTTCCATTTGGGGGGGGGGAATTATCACACTGCTTCCCACTACCTTATGGACACCAATACAAGAACTGACCATGTAAGCCCAGAGGGCTTGGGAGCAAGCACAGGAAGGGGACTCCTCCCAAAGGATAAGCATAACATTAATTCTCCACTTGACAAGCCAGCATTTCCAGATTGTCTTACCTTCATATGGGTCAGATGGGGTGCTACTAGATGATTTAAACTCCTTTCATAAGTAAAAACTCAGAATAAAGACCACATTCCTTGTAATCAATGCACCACAGATGTAGGAAGGCTATACATTTTTTGTGATCAAAAATTTATTTCCAAAAGTACAGCTTTGACAAGAAATCTTTTGATGTAATTCACAAATTCACATACAAGACTACTTCCTGTAAACTTTGACCTTTTGACCATAGTTGTTGAAACAGGAACAACCTAGACAGGGAGAATTCTTAAATGGGACAAATATGTTGTTATCATTACATCAAAATATAAATACAGCAAAAGCACAATAAATGTATCTTTCCAGAGTAACTTAAAAGAAATGTTTTCCAACCCTAATTTTTGCCTTTTTATGGGAAGTTTCTAAAAAATATTGCTTTTTTTAGAACTAACTGAATAATATGCTTGAAATCTGTTTAAATTACAATAATAAACTTCATGAAAACAGCTGATTATTCAGAGCTAATGGTTTTCACAAATTACAAATTTCAAAACAAAGCCATTCATGCAATAAAATCCATGAAGTGTCTTCCCCTTAGGTTCTAACGGATTTGAGGCCATACTTGGGTCTAACCATTGCCATTAAAAACACCCTACCCATAATCACTAAAATGTAGCCATGATTTTAGAACCTACATGACAAAACATTTTCAAAGATGTACCTTTTGTTAAAAAGACCCAAGACAGATGGCTACAAGGTAGACAGAGTCCAAGCCACAAGAAATACCCACTGAAAGGAAATATTAAGGACAAATACTTTAACAAGACAAAGTTTATAGAGAGACTGGAACAACCTATCCATCACAAAAATGGTCATCTTTCTCTTCTTTTAGCTATCCTCTTTCACATGAGCAACAATGACTGACCTTATGGTCCAGACTCAAATGTTTGTTTCCCAACTGATGTCACTTAAGGGGTAAAATTCTTATGGCAGATTTGTAAATAACTTTCATAATACATTGCTGCTATTATTCTCAATTCATCTTTTCAGTGTTCGTCAATCCAATATTCCCTCTGATGTTGAAGAATGGAATGTCCTTTCACAAAATGGAAGTCATGTTTTCCTTTCTAACCTCTTGTGTATTTACCCCAGATGTGCAGCATAAAGACAGAAGCGATAAAAATGAGACTCATCACCAGTACTGGAACAGGACCTCTGCAGAAAAAAACAAAACAGAGATTAAATAACCTTGTTAAGAGAAATTATAAGCACAAGTTTCGAAAAAATTTTGTAACTGCAAACTAGCATACAAGTTAGATGTTCCCTAAATTGCAATAGAGTTGCACAAGATACAACAAGGCTCTTTTTACAAGGAACACATTAAAGTCTAGAATTATACGAATATATATTATTGAGGTTGGAAAATAAATTTCATTCATCCAACTTTCATTTTCACAGCTTACTCTGTTGCTGAGATAAAAAATGTTGTAATTTATTCACTTATTTTGAAATACTCAATTGCACAATAGTTTGTGATGTCCTTCTTGTACAACTCACATTACCTGCTCTGGTTTTCTTCTGAAATTAAAATCTTTATATGGTCTTGAAAAATGTACTGTTGTTTTGCATAGCATGTTGTACAGAAAGGTTTGTTTTAGTCGAGTCACCCTATAACAGTGAGAAAGTGATCAAATTTTGCTACAAGGTTTAGTGGTTTCCCCAAAAATAGAAAAACACAAAGAATGTAATTTGAGTAGTGCAAGAATAACATCACAAATTATTGTGCAATCTACCATTATTAATTGAGTGAATAAGCTTCACCATTTCATACCTAAGCTCAGGAATGTCCTGTGAAGATGGAGTTGGACCATTTGGATTCAATTTTCGAGCTATGTAGCATACATTTTTTAAATTTTAGACTTCGGGTACACTTTAAACTGGCACACACAGCTGTTGCAATGGTGAAAAAACTTCAAAGTTGGTAAATAAATTTCTTTTACAATTAAGGCATACAAATGTGTCACCAGAAAATGTTGATCATGTCAACCAACTCTGTCAACTTTCTGATAAAAAAGAGTGGGAAGAAACAACTGTGACCATGATTTAAGATGTCATACTGGACTTATACATCATGAATTTGCTTGCCCTCCTGGCCTACCTTTCATCAGCCCAAAATATCTCTCACCACCTGACAAGAGCTACCATAGGCTTGCTTACTCTGGGACTTGTCCTAATGAAGTCTGGTATAAATTTACACATCTGCTATCATTCCATTCTTTACAACGTTTGTGGTAAAACCTTTCAACTAACTTACACCTTTATACCCGGTGAATCTTCTGTATAGAAACGCCACATGCCTCCTCCTCCACCACCAGTCTGACCTGCTCTGGACCTCGTTGCTCCACTCCCTGCAACAGTTTTCCTGAATTGTGATTATAAAGTAAGATCAATTTTCAAATTTAGAATACGATACTGTCTAAGACCTTGCTGTGTACATTGCGAATAGCTATTTACTGATGAACTCATCGGTGGATGCCAAGGTTTTTTTTTTTTTCTCTTTCTTGTTTTCAGGTAATGGTCTACATTCTGCCAAGTGTTAAACATTCTTTACAAATGTCAGGCAGCTAATTTCAATTACACCTATCCCAAATTAACTGATATTGTTAACAGTGTTGTACCAAGATTGCAAATAGCCAATATTACCAATATCACCAATATCAATATTTCAATTCTCAATACTGGCTGATATCAATATTTGGGAAATAAGCATTCCACATACTAAACCATTGGCTTTCCGGGAACCACCAATTATTGTGATGTGTAAAAATATTGTTTCTTTCATTAATAAATACTCAAACAATGTACCATTTTCTGGATATGTAGGATGATATATTTCCATTAATAATATCAGCATTTAAAGTCAATTTAACTGATACCAATACAGGCCAAGAGGGGGGAATATTGGCCTTTATTGATGGTGAATACCCAAAATCGGTGTGACACTAATCACTAATGCTGACAACTAACTACTTGTTTATACAGGGACCAACACAAAACCAACCACTAGCTACCTGTAGGTATGCCAATGACAGCCATTTGGTTTGAACTTGGTAATGAAAACAGGTGCAATGTGATATACTAAAAGGCTGATGAAATTTACTATCCAGTATACACAGGCCAAAGAATAGTACACACATAAAGGAGTACATTTAGCAATGGTGAATTACAGGCAGCCTGCTTACCAAAAATGATTCAAAGTAGATTCTTGAAAGCAAGTTGGTTACTGGTTACTCACACCCAGGGCTGGAGAAAATATTTATTTCCCAGGAAGGAAGTCAAATTGTCCACAACACAGTGTGCATTTTCATGTGCAAAATGGTAAATTTCCCTCCAGGTGCCACAATTTCCCTCCAAATACCCACATTTCCCAGGAAGAAGCCTCCCAGGCTTCCCAAACTTTTTCCTCCCATGATCACACCAGTCTTCCATTAACATCAAATATCTCACAAGCATACAAACATTTTGTTACAAGATATGTATGCAGTGTCAATGACTACTTCTATTCATTTCAAAGGCAATGTTGTTAAACCAACGTTTTTCAATATATAGGTTATGTAAGAGGGTAGGGAGTGGGGGTGTAAAAAGAGGAGAGGGTGGGGGAAACCAAAACTGCTCTCAATATGCTAATCACAGGTCCACTCAACAGCAGTTAGTTGACTCTAGTTGCAACTCTTGCCTTGGAATTATGACTCCAATTTCCCTGGCAGTGGCGACCCAATGGATTTTTTAAATAAAGTAAAATAAAGATGCAGAAAAATTTTATTTTGGGGGCAGTACTTGTAACATGTCATACTGTTGGTTTCAATGTTCAAGTATTGTAACAAAATTGGCTCTTATTTCCTTTTTTCTTTGTTAGATCATAAATTTCCCTTCAACTGATCACCTCAAATCTCTAACATTGGTAATTTGGCAATCCAGTCATTTAGAAAGGTCCTCGAGTGAACCTACTTGTGTGTTGATACCAGTGCTGTAGTCGAGTCCGGATGTTCCGAGTCACAAGTCCCTCAAGTTTTGCTGATGATGGGACTTGAGTCGGAACTCACACTCGAGTCCCCGTAATAATCCAATAGGGGGAATTTCCAAGAATTGAGTCGAGTCCTTCAAATTCTGTGAGACGAGTCCCGAGTCCGGTTGATACTCATTGAAAGTTGTAGTAAGCATCATAGCTGTATGATATTCATTTCTGCATCAATTATCACAGTATTGTAAGAGTTGGGACTCCACAGTTCCAAATGCTGTAACTTCAATAATATTAGAGCAGCATACTCAGCAGCATATCAATTTTGCAAAACTTACCTCGCCCTCACTCCTCCAGAACCTCCTGATCGTGGAGATACAGATTTCGATGATGAGGGTGACCTACCTCCCCCAACACTTGTGCTACTTGGTGATCCAACAGCCTTAAGGAAAGCAAAATAACAAAGCTATTAACTGAGTAATTAAGTCTCCACAAGTGATAGAATTTATCCTCCTTTTTTGTCTAATGTCTACACTGTCATCTCTGGGCTTACAATCATTTCACCTTTCTGCCTGTTCTTATTAGCTCAATGGCCAAATTTCATGTTTGACAGAAAACAAAGGGGAATTCCCTGTACGTAATGTGACTTAACCATCTTTGACGGTCGTACGAGACTTTGTCCAAGGGAGCTTTTCGCCGAGAAATGTTCCTTTCTTTGAAGACAATTTGGGTGCAAATAAATCATCATACTACTCAACTGATCAAAAAGACATGTTTTAATCATTCATGTGTATTCAAAAGAGGTAAAGTTAAGAATAAGGCATAAAACTGTGATTCAGTTAGGCGAAATAGGTGCCGACTGCCTAATGAGTGTCCTACCTTCCCATCTTTATATACGTATAGTAGAGACTCCAAAATTGGCGCACCTTCAAAAATTACCTGCTATCATTGTAGCAACTTTACTGTTGCGAGCCTCATGTTTTGAACCTACCAGACATTTTGTTTTACATGATATCGAATCCATTTCAGGTACGTGCATACCTAAATATGATTATTTTTCAAGCTTTTTATAATGCATCCCACCCTAGTGTGTATTTTTAACATCTGGAAATAATACTCTCTAAAAACAATTATTTCACCCTAGTGTGCACTGTCCCAAAGTACTGCTTCATCTGACGTTCTTACGCATGTATAGTGTGTTGAGTGCATGACCTAGGTTATAAGGTTATTATATGATGGGGTGCCCTTCGACCGCCCACTTAAGAAGATTAACGAATGAAACTTCTTAGCAATCTTTCGAAGAGGTCTCAAAGGTGTATTTTCTGTATCAACAATATCTTTAATACAGTCATACATTGATGATATGGCATTTTGAATGCAAAAGTGAAAATTTGTGAGCTTTTTAAATGGCGATTCCTATGTAGTTCAGCTTTTCAAAAGGGGTCCGTTGACCATGCACTTTGCAAATTTGACCTAAATTTTACTTCCTGAACATAACACAGAGCCAAATCTTTGTACCAGAACATAGAAAACTATTAGACCTTGCCACAGGAGCGTTAAACATGGTACAAAGAACCATCCAAAGAAGGTTTCCAGTAATTTCTTCATGAGTCTATTTTAAAATTAGCTGGAAATTAAATTAGCCAAAACTTAAGAGATACCTTAAAATTAAAAGTCAATATTATTAAAAACTGAATGGGAAATTGGATGTTTTAGATAAATTTCGATTGCAGAATAATTCAAATCTTGAATTTGTAAAAAGTGTTAGGATCCAAATGCGTTGCTGTGGAAAAATAGAACACAAGGTTAGATGCGCGTTTGACGGGCCTGAGCAGTGGACGGGTACCTTACTAAACTCTGTTTGTAACTCGACGAAACCTCCCTGTGGAGCGGACTCTGTTGCTCGGCACCTCTACAAAAATGCTTCCCTGACATCCCAGACATGGGACTGATTAACACAATGACTAAGCCATACAGCTTGCTTCATAGGCATCTGCATATCGGCTCTGGAATGCATGGGAGCGTCAATTTTGGGGCCACCATGCTTCAGTGTTACAGCACCCTGTTGTGTATTTTTACTGCTTTGGAATGCTTGGGGGTGTCAATTTGGGGGCCACCATGCTACAGTGTTACAGCACCCTATTGTGTATTTTTTACATCTGGAAATAATACTCTCTAAAAACAATGAATATTATCTCACCCTAGTGTGCACTGTCCCAAAGTACTGCTTCATCTGACAAACTCAGGCATGTTGAGTGCATGACCTAGGTTATAAGGTTATTACACTCTGTTTGAAACTTGACCAAACTTTCCATCTTTCTTAGGCAGGTTAGGTCAACAAGTTTAACAAGTTTTGCATGATACAGTATGTGAGGAAACTAAGCGCCTTCCCGCAGAGCAGACTCTGTTGCTCAGCACCTCTTCAAAAATGCTTCCCTAACATTGGAGATACATGACTGACTAAGACAATGACTAAGCCATACAGCCTGCTACATAGGCATCTGTACATAACTGTACAAAGTCAATGAAACTGGTTGCACACTACACATATGGAAAATGTCCCACTTTTCGGTGAGACTGACATTGAAGAAAATTTCGAGTGAAATCAAACTTTCTTTTACTAATTTCTGGATCGGAGTAGAACTGTGGGTAGCAATGCATCCGTAAGTTAGGCTACTACACATTTTGAAAAGGCAAACAGGAGAGTGTTTGGATTTATTTTATTCTAAATATCGGCATTAAAATGCTTTGGTGCGTCCATTTCGGGACCACCATGCTACAGTGTATTTACGGATCAGGGCCACAACGCGTCCACTCGTTCCACTGTCACTTAAAAGTACTTAAAGTAGGGAAGTTGATCTGTGTTGCTTATGTGGGTTACATGTGCATAC